>JARQOC010000740.1:0-62855 GCA_033576535.1 Allobates femoralis | reverse complement strand
GGGAGAACATCGGATGATCACACACAGACGCACAGACTACGCACCTCTCCCCCTTTCTACATGGGTAATAATCCATACCGGGATGTCTGTCTGCTCCAAAATCTGAGCGAGCTCGATCCATGCCTCCACATCATCCGGGTACTGCTCAGTAACCTTCTTCAGGTGACTCTGTAGTGAGAAGAAGAGACTGATGAACCATCTTCCGCTCATTATGGGAGGATCTGGATGTGATACACGGGGTCTTGGACTCTCTTCAGAAACCAGAATGGAGGGGTGTTGTGCAAGAAGGCTACACTGGGTATACATTGTAGATCTCCCATACATTGAAGTGCTCGCTCCGGTATACTCCATGAGAGCCGCTGTCAGATCTCTCCAATGTTGACTTATTTCTTAAGAGACAAAAGGACCACACATGCTGGATCCTCATCTCCCCCCAAAAATCATCTCTTTGTGACCCCCGAACACGTTGAGCTGGTGCCAAATTCATCAATAATGGTTACTGTTATCCTAATCGTAATGTGTGTGGGGCCCTTCACCTGCAGAACGGGGGACGCCGCACCGGTCTGGCACTTGCCATCTCCTCACCTTTGCAATGTCCCTCTTCTCCTGGTCCTCGGAGGCAGCGTACAGGGACCCCAGGATCTTCATGGTCTCGTAGTTGTTGGGATAGGCCTTGAGCACTTTCTCGAAGCACTGAGCTGCGTTCTCCTTATCACCTCTGTAAATATACATCTGTCCCAGTCCGAAAAACGGAAGCACGAACGAGGCAGCAGCAAACTGTGTGGCCTGATAGTAATACTGAAACGCCTGATCGTAATCCTCCTGAGATAAGAGAACGGCGACACCCCGAATGAGAAACGGCACAACACAAATGACACCCTGCCCCCCACTCCGCCAACACAACTGCCCCCCATACCTGCACATGGAAGGAGCGGGCCAGCTGGTAGCAGCTCTCTGCCTGCATGGCCTCCACTTCAGTGTTGTGAAACGCGTGGAGAGCCAGGTGCTGGACTTTGCTGTAATCCTGGAGGAGAATAAACCAAAACCATGAATTACATATATAATGTGACCGGAAGCATAAAAGGGGAGTGGATGACACAAAGGTACAGATGTAGCACAGGTAAGCTTGATAAATGGCGCGCTATTCTGTGTAGAAGTCAAGCTGTGGTGCCGAATCCATCTGTATAGTGCGGCCATGGGCAAATGGGAGGCCACTCGACGTCACAAAGAAAACAGCGGCCACTCGATATCACAAGGAAACAGGTGGCCGCATACGTAAGTACTACTGTGCCACAATACTGCTATAGAGAACCACTCAAGTCTCTTTCACAAGTAAAACCATTTCCTCTAAAATAACACAGTGTCTTATATTAATTTTTGTTCCCAAAGATGCACCATGTCTTATTTTCAGGGAGTGTCTTATTTTTTTTCATGAAGAACTTATTGTTGAACAAAAAATATTATCCTCTTGCTGCCCCCAATACGGTAACATCATCACCTTGCAGTCCCCAATACGGTATCCCCATCATCCCCTTGCAGCCCCCAATACGGTATCCCCCTTGCAGCCCCTAATATGGTATCCCCATCATCCCCTTGCAGCCCCCAATACGGTATACCCATCATCCCCTTGCAGCCCCCAATACAGTGTCCCCATCATCCCCTTGCAGCCCCCAATACGGTATCCCCATCATCCCCTTGCAGCCCCCAATACAGTGTCCCCATCATCCCCTTGCAGCCCCCAATACGGTATCCCCATCATCCCCTTGCAGCCCCCAATAGTGTCCCCATCATCCCCCCTTGCAGCCCCCAATACGGTATCCCCATCATCCCCTTGCAGCCCCCATTATGGTATCCCCCTTGCAGCCCCTAATATGGTATCCCCATCATCCCCTTGCAGTCCCCAATACGGTATCCCCATCATCCCCTTGCAGCCCCCAATACGGTATCCCCATCATCCCCTTGCAGCCCCCAATACGGTATCCCCATCATCCCCTTGCAGCCCCCAATACAGTGTCCCCATCATCCCCTTGCAGCCCCCAATACGGTATCCCCATCATCCCCTTGCAGCCCCCAGTAGTGTCCCCATCATCCCCTTGCAGCCCCCAATACGGTATCCCCATCATCCCCTTGCAGCCCCCATTACGGTATCCCCATCATCCCCTTGCAGCCCCCATTACGGTATCCCCATCATCCCCTTACAGCCCCCAATACAGTCTCCCCATCAACCTCTTGCGGCCCCCAATACGGCATCCCCATTATCCCCCAATATAAGTATCAGCATCAAAAGACGCACACACAGACACCTCTCACCAGTCCGCCGCTGCATTCCGGCACAGCTTTCAGCTCCCTGCCCCCGGCTGCTGTTCTGGTGCCCGACGATGCATGTATTCCAGTGCCGCTCTCATCCTTGGGCCTCAGTTGCTGTATGTGTACGGTGCCACCGGGTGACCAATCATAGGCTGCCGCTGGCCAGCCAGTCACAGGCCAGCAGCTGATGTTAGCTGCTGGCCTGTGATTGGCTGCCTGGGGGCACCGTACACATACAGCTTCTGAGGACCGAGGATGAGCGCAGCGCTGGAATACATGCATCGTCAGGCACCAGGACAGTGGCGGGGGGCTGGAGGATGACTCAATGACTCACAGCTGCATGCCCCGGGTCTTTGATTGGCAAGCATGCAGTCCTGCAATTTACTGGTATGCCTTAAGCCCCAGTCACACATAACGATATCGTTAGAGAGATCGTTGTAACTGTGACGTTACAACGATCTCTCCAGCGATGTCGTTATGTGTGACACTTTGCAGCGATCAGGCCCCTGCTGTGAGGTCGCTGATCGTTGCAAAGTGCTGCGGGTCATTTTTTGATCGTTGGTTTCCCGCTGGTCAGCACGCATCGCTGCGTGTGACAGCGAGAAACCAGCGATCTGTGACTTCACAGGGCTGGTTACTATGGTAAACACCGGGTATCTAGGCAGCGCGCGCGCTGCCTAGATACCCGGCATTTACCATGGTTACCAGCGTTCTCCCTGCTTAGCACTGCCTGTAAGCAGGGAGAACACAGGTAACTATGATAAACAGCGGGTATCCAAGCAGCGTGCGCTGCCCGGATACCGCGCTGTTTATCATAGTTACCAGCGTTCTCCCTGCTCTGCCAAGACAGCGCTAAGCAGGGAGCGATGTGGGAGGTGGCTCCCAGGGCCTGATCGCTGGGGAGATCTGCCTGTTTGACAGCTCCCCAGCGATCAGGTAACGACACTCCAGCGATCCCGGCAGGTCGTTATCGCTGTCGGGATCGTTGGAGCGATCGTTATGTGTGACTGCACCTTTATTTTCAGGGAGGGGGGCACCTTATATTCAGCAGGGCAGCAAACCCCCTACTATGCCTTATTTTTGGGGAAACACAGTACATAATATATACGGAGATCCTCAGCACTGGTGATACAAGATGAGTTAGTGAAGGACATGCCAATTGTCTCCTCCCCGGCTGATAACAGAGAGCAATAGATTGCCATCACCCATCTTAGAGCAGGAGACCAAAGATTTAGTGTCTTTTCACTGAACTCTACAAATCATTCTCACCTTCTTGAAAAAAAAGTGATTGGCCAAATGATTGAGCACCATGGGGTTGCTGGGGTCAATGGTGTAGGCTTTTGACAGCAGCTGGACACCATTTTTGATGGAATCGGCCTGTGGGGAGAAAAAAAAATTAATTTTATCTTTGTTATAATGTATTTAAAGTGAAGGAAAAAAGCATTTAAAAAGTAAACGGTGACCCTAAATCCCACCCGACAATGCATTTCCTACATACCTACAATCCGTATTCTTCCTGTGTACCCTTTATCCAGGTCAGTATATGAGGACACAATTGGGGGCCACTCACCTCCTTGTTGTTCAGCTCCAGAACTGCCAACCCCACTAGGGCACCAACACATTTGGGGTTCAGGTCGAGCGCCCGTCCAAAGGCCAAGCGAGCTTTATCCAGCTTGTTGAGCTTCACAAAACAGTGTCCCATTCCCAACCTCACGCCGGCTGTGGAAACACAAGACTCAGACGTGACCCACATCTAATACCATGGGAGGAGGGGAGACCCCTGTGTTGGGTCTTAGATGCCCATAGTGGAGGTGGGTGTACTGTAATGTTCAGTCCTAGGGGACTACCTATCTGCATGTATTTGGGGCCAAAAGTCATTTTTGTAATTGGGTTTCATTAAAAACGTTTCACCTTCTGGCTTTTACAGGCTCGTTGTTTCACTGCATAATAAACTTTGATGTGGTCTGTGGTGATAATTCAGGTGAAAGGAGCTCAACAAACATTACCATTAGACGGTCAGAACGAGCTCACTGATGGGATCTCAGGTAACTCATACTAAGACGAGCAATGCCCCATCACTCATTGCTCCCCCGACATTGGCGACATTAGGAAGTTACTGGCACAGAACAAGGAACACCCTGAACACATGGGCCGTCCTCCCGCCAGTGGCCTTACCTGGGCAGCCGGGGTTGGTCCGCAAAGCCTTCTTATAATAAGCCAGGGCTCCTCTGTAGTCCTTCTTGTTAAAGGAGATGCAAGCCTTTCCTGCAAAATCAATGAAAATTATAAAACCGTAAAAAACAAAGAGAATTTTGTTTACGTACCGTAAATTCTTTTTTCTTTAATCATCAATGGGAGACCCAGACAATGGGGTTAAGGGCACTGCCCTCCAGAGGCCACACTAGGTACTACAAGTTTGTAGACACCGCCCCCTCCGCTTATAAACCCCCACCGCAGGGAATATCCTCAGTTTGGTCCATAAGCTGCGAGGAGACAAAATAACCACACCCGAAACCTCGGGAAAGAAACCGTGAACAAAACGGTCCAACAACCCGGAATAAACTGTTCCAACTGGGAACAAGTCAAATGTGACAACATCCAACGGAACAACTGGGTGGGTGCTGGGTCTCCCATTGATGATTAAAGAAAAAAGAATTTACGGTACGTAAACAAAATTCTCTTTTTTCTGGTCATCATAATGGGAGACCCAGACAATGGGGATGTCCTAAAGCAATACCCCAGGGCGGGAAGAGTTCCTCAAAAGACGGATAACACATGGTCCCCCTCAAAGGTGGGTAACCGCCGCCTGGAGGACCCGCCTGCCCAAACTTGCATCCGCAGAGGCATGGGCATGCACCATATAGTGCTTAGAAAAAGTATGCAGGCTTGACCATGTGGCTGCCTGACACACCTGTAGAGCAGACGCTCGATGTCGCAAAGCCCAGGAGGCACCGACAGCTCTGGTCGAGTGCGCCTTCAATCCCACCGGGAGAGGCAGACCGGAAGAACGGTAGGCCTCCTGAATGGGCACCTTGATCCATCTGGCCAAGGTTGATTTTGATGCCGCGGACCCCTTACAGCGACCCGCTGTAAGGATGAACAAGGAGTCCGACGTCCGGAAGGAGGCAGTCCTGGACACATAAATGCGCACAGCCCTCACCAGATCCAGAGTGTGGAGGTCGCGCTCAACCTGATGAACGGGAGCGGGACAAAAAGATGGAAGCACAATCTCTTGGTTCAGGTGAAAAGTGGACACCACCTTAGGCAAGAATTCTGGCCGTGGGCGTAACACCACCTTGTCTTGGTGAACCACCAGGAAGGGTGACTTGCACGAAAGTGCAGCCAATTCTGAGACCCTTCTCAGAGACGTAATTGCCACCAAAAATACCACTTTCTGGGACAGACGAAGAGGGGAACTTCCCTCAGCGGCTCAAACGGCGGTTTCTGCAGTGCCGCCAGGACCATGTTAAGGTCCCAAGGGTCCAGTGGTCGCCTGTATGGCGGAACCACCCGAGACACCCCCTGCAGGAATTGACGGACCTTCGGGAGGAGCGCTAAACGTCTGTCAAACAGCACAGACAGCGCTGACACTTGACCCTTCAGGGAGCTGAGGGATAACCCCAACTCCAAACCCGACTGTAGGAAAGCCAACAGGGTCGGAACAGACAAGGGCCAAGGAGACCGTCCACCAGAGGCACACCAGGAGAAAAAGATTTTCCACGTCCTGTGGTATATCTTTCGCGAAACAGGCTTCCTAGCCCGATTCATAGTGGCAACCACTGTAGGGGAGAAACCCCTGGATGTCAGCAGCCAGGCCTCAAGAGCCATGCAGTCAATCTGAGGGCCCTGGAATTGAGGTGGAAGAATGGGCCTTGCGCGAGTAGATCTGCGCGTTCTGGAAGAGCCCACCTGTGTCCGCCTGACAGTTGCCACAGGTCCGGAAACCAGGACCTCCTGGGCCAATCTGGAGCCACTAGAATGGCTACCCTGCACTCCGTCCTGATCTTCCACAGCACCTTGGGACTCAGAGCTAGAGGCGGGAACACATACGGCAGATGGAATCTGGACCAACTCAGGATCAGGGCGTCTGCTCCCAGAGACTGGGGATCCCACGACCTTGCCATGTATTGCGGCACCTGATGATTCAGCCGCGAGGCCATCAGATCCACGTCCGGAGTGCCCCATCTGCTGCAGATTTCTCTGAAGACATCCGGATGAAGAGACCACTCTCCGGCGTCCATCCCCTGCCGGCTCAGATAGTCGGCCTCCCAGTTTTCGACCCCTGGGATGTGAACTGCGGAGATCAGGCAGTTGTTGTCCTCCACCCAGGATAGGATGCGGTGGACTTCGGCCAGAGCCTGTGCACTCCTGGTTCCTCCTTGATGATTTATATAAGCGACGGCCGTCGCATTGTCGGACTGAACCCGAATGGGTCGTCCGGAGAGGAATTTCTGAAAAGCCAGGAGCGCCAGATAGACCGCCTTGATCTCCAGCACGTTGATCTGCAACGCCGACTCCGACTGAGTCCAGAGGCCTTGGGCCCTGTGGTGTAAGAACACCGCCCCCCAGCCCTTCAGACTGGCGTCGGTGGTCACCACTAACCATGACGGTTTGATGAAGGACCGGCCCCGAGATAAGTGACGTGGTTGTAGCCACCACTGCAGGGAATCCCTGGTCGGTTGGGAAAGGGTCACCAGCCGATTCAGAGAGGTCGTCCTCTTGTCCCAACTGCGGAGGATCTCCAGCTGTAGAGGACGGAGGCGAAATTGAGCGAAAGGCACCGCCTCTATTGCTGCCACCATGCGCCCCACCAGCTTCATCAACACCCGCAGGGATGATTGTGGGGACAGGAGGATCTGTTGCACTCCTGAATGGATGGCCAGTTGTTTGGCTCGTGGTAGAGACACCAGGGCTGAGGCTGTGTTGAAGTCCATGCCCAGATATGTCAATGACTGGGTCGGAACCAGAGTTGACTTCTGAATATTGAGGAGCCAACCGAATTGTTCCAGAGACCTCATGGTCACATTCAGGCTCTCTTGACAAAGGTGTTCCGATGGCGCCCTGACCAGCAGGTCGTCGAGATAGGGAATGACGGTATGTCCCTGCACATGCAGGAGAGCCATCATAGAGGCCATCACTTTCGTGAACACCCGCGGAGCCGAGGCCAGACCGAAAGGCAGCGCCACGAACTGGTCGTGTTCGTCCCCCACTGCGAATCTTAACCAGCGTTGATGAGCCGGTGCAATGGGCACGTGAAGGTAAGCGTCCCGAATATCTATGGACGCTAGGAAGTCCCCCTGTGACACAGCCGCGATCACGGAGCGCAGGGATTCCATGCGGAACTTCCGAACCAACACGTGGCGGTTGAACAACTTTAGGTCCAGAACCGGGCGAAAAGAGCCATCCTTCTTTGGGACGATAAAGAGGTTGGAGTAAAAACCCCTGAACCTCTCCCCAGAAGGTACTGGGACCACAACTCCGTCCTTGCGGAGACTCTCCAACACCAGATGAAAAGCCTGAGCCTTTTCTGGGGACGGGACCGACCGATGGAATCGGTGTGCCGGCTGTGACGTCAGCTCTATCCTGTAACCTCTGGAGACTATGTCTCGTACCCACTGATCTTGGACTTGGAGTAGCCATCTGTCCCGAAAAAGAGACAGGCGGCCCCCCACCTGTGGGGAGGTAGGATGAGAGAGCGAGTCATGCGGAAGCGGGTTTGGGGGTGGCAGCCGCTGCCCCCGCCGGCTTCTTCTGGCGACCCTTGGGACGCCACTGAGTAGAGGGCTTGCTCCCTCTGTCCGCTCGGGCAGACGATGCTGAAGGTTGTGAACTGGACCGAAAGGACCACTGTTTAGGGTTCCTCTTTACGGTATACCGTGGCTTAGGTTTATTCTGTGGGATCTTTGACTCCGCAGAATCCTTTATCAACTTGTCCAGTTCGGTACCAAAAAGCCTGTCGCCAGAGAACGGAAGATTTTGCAAAATCTTCTTGGACGTGGCATCTGAGTCCCATAGACGCAGCCACAACAATCTGCGGATCGCTATAGCATTGGCCGAAGCCACAGCTGAGCGAGTGGCAGTTTCCAGTGTTGCTGTCCTGGCGTAATCCGCATAGGCCCTTGCTCTATCCGTGAGCGCCAGGACTTCTGAGCTGGACCCTGCCAGGTCAGCGATACCGTCCAAACAGGAGGTGATCGCCTGCAGATTCCAGACCGCGGCAAAATTAGGGGCAAATGAAGACCCCACAGCCTCATAAGAAGACTTGGCGAGTTGCTCGACCTGTCTATCAGTAGCGTCCTTCAATGAGGAGCTATCAGAGGCAGAGAAGAGGGAGCGTGCAGCAATCCTGGTCATGGAAGCGTCCACCTTAGGGGACTGCGACCACTCCTGAAGCACCTCCTCAGGGAAGGGGAAGCGATTGTCCTTAGATTTACGGACATAACGCCGGCCAGGATGAATCCTGGGAGCTCTAATCACCCTTCCAAAGTTAGTGTGATCCATAAAGGAGCCACTTGGTCTAGCCTCCGGCCGCAGCCATTGGTAGACCTCCTTCGGGTGAACGGTCACCTCCTCAGGGGGTGTCACGAGACGTAAAGTCTCGTTGATGGAGGACACCAGATCCTCCACCCCCTCTGGTGGTTCTGACACGGACCCGAGTAATGAACCCCCATCATCCTCGTCCCCCTCAGAGAGACCTTCCTCCTCAGAGAGTGTCTGGAGCTCGGGTGAATCCTCACGTCGAGTCCGCTTAAGGGGTCTCACAGTTGAGGCAGGGGACACCCGGGGATAATATGAAGGAGCCGCTGGGTTCTCCAGCCTCCTGGTTAGTACCTCCAGGGATTGCGACGTGGAGGACAGCTGGGATAACATAGATTCATTTATCTTGTTCTGTGTCTCCCATGGCCCTGGGCCCACATGGACCACAGGGTATAGCACCGGAGCTGCTGTCTCCTTTGCAGTCTCAGCCCGTGCCTCTGGGCGTCCGCAGTTATTGCAGGACCCCTCAACCAGTGTCCCGTTGCACGTAGCACAGGCAGTGGTGTTACTTGCCGCCTTAGCAGCGCTCTTCCCAGCTGAGGACATCCCTACAGCAGGGAGAAAAAAGCCGATCTTTAAAGAAAACCGGTACAACCGGCGGCTTACCAACCGCAGTAATGCGGTGGAGGAAGCGGTGTGTGCGTGTGTGGCCTCCGCGAGGTTTTCCGGTCTCCCCTGAATTGAGTGCAGCCGTGCACTTCAAGCAGATCCCAGCCGGGAAGTGAAGGGAAAGATGGCCGCCGACAGACTAACTGTGGGCGGAGCCGAAAACACGCGGGAGCACACACGCACGCCCATTAATGACGTCACCGCCTGGGCTGCTTCCATCTCCTCAGGCAGCCTCAGTAATGAAGGTGCCGAGGCCCGCAGCGCGGGAAGTACCGTGACACAAACACAATACTAATGGCTGCAGACAAAAGTCTGTAGCCGACAGCCGCAGCCCCTGTGAGACACAGGGCGGTCAGCCAGAGTGGCCCCAGCACGGGGTCCACCGCCAGAACCGCGGACCCGAGGGTACGCGCGGTCTGAGTGTCCCAACACATATAGTGCCGACACTACCCCCAGGCACACTGGAGACACACAAGGTGCCTCAGTGCCGGTCCGGTCTGTAAGCACCATTTAGGGAGGCCTCGGACGGGGGTGCAGCACCAGTCCGGTCTGTAAGCACCATTTAGGGAGGCCTCGGACGGAGCGGAGCTGTGCAAGGCTCCATTCTCCCACTTTCCAGAGCCCCCAAACAGGGATGGGAAGGAGTGCGACAGCGTACCGGGAGGACACGCAGTGTCCAGGCTCTAGGCCCTCCGGTACCTCGACCTGCGTGTTCCCTAAGGGTGAGCAGGGAGACTGCCGAAGGTCCCCGACCGGGACCATATTACCTTGTCTTCAGACGCCATCACGTAAGTTGTGAGGATGCAGTGAAGTGCAAGCAATGCGTGTGATACCTCCGAGCACACTAAGTTAAAAACTGAGGATATTCCCTGCGGTAGGGGTTTATAAGCGGAGGGGGCGGTGTCTACAAACTTGTAGTACCTAGTGTGGCCTCCGGAGGGCAGTGCCCTTAACCCCATTGTCTGGGTCTCCCATTATGATGACCAGAAAAAATACAACATGGCCGTCATTCTGCAACTTACCGAGCAAAGCGGGAATGTTATTTGGTGACTGGTTAAGAACGAAATGAAACTGGGCGTCCGCCTGGTCCATCTTGTCTCCCTCCAGCAGGCAGAAGCAGGCTCTGCCCAGCAAATGGTTCTAGAAAACACACACAATGAAGGTGATGCACCAGCTCGGCTCTGACCATCATCATACCAGGTGCTGCTAAACTACAAATCCCAGCACGCCCTGATAGCGGCAGGACTGTTTGGCTGGAGAAGCACAGGTTCTGTTCTCACTGCGCTCACCTGGTCGTACATGATGATCTTGTCAGCCATTGTGTACAGCAGGGTGGCCTGGGTGATCAGCTCCTTCTTGCTGTCTTTATTTTTCTCTTTCCGGGCCTGCTGGACATAGTAGGCGGCCAGTGTATCCAGACAGGTCATCTGATCCTTCTCATGGTCCCGGTAATCTAGGTTGCCATCTATCCGTGCCGCCTCCAGCAGCTTCACGAAGTCTTCTGTCTTCCCCTGCTTGTAATACTCCAGCTGTAGACAGAATGATGGCACATCAGAACGAGGAGCAAACACAACAGATTGCAAGAGACAACCAACGGGGGAAGATTATCTCTGGACGGGACTAATACAGAACAGCCAACACCTCTTCACATATATCCTAAAAGGGCCTGGGGAGGGGGAAGGTAGTGTGTGACTGGTCAGGACAATTCCTGTACATATATATGGAGAGATGCATAATAGAACTGATATTAAAAGACTTATCCACCACTAGGAGGCGCTACAACAAGATCAGGGTATTGTAATGGCAGTGGTGCGTTACAAGGATTCGTCTTCATGTGATATTCTAATAGCTCTGAGCCCTCCATTCCCCAACATATAAACACTAGAGCCCACCACCACTAGAGCCCACCCAACCCCTAGAGCCCACCACACCCCCCCTAGAGCCCACCACACCCCCCCTAGAGCCCACCCTACCCCTAGAGCCCACCCTACCCCCCCTAGAGCCCACCCTACCCCCCCCTAGAGCCCACCACTACTAGATCTTACCCCACCAGCCATCGTGTCACACTTGTTTTTTGCAAATATCTGACAACCATGACTTAGTTATAAAACTTTAATTGTGCCCCAATATTTTTAGTATTAATATCACCATCAGCTTATAGTACAGACAGGTCACAGACGGGTTGTCCGCCATTGGGATATATTCTGACTGCAGTGAAGTCTCCATGATAAGTATGGACTGTTAAGCCGCTGTTGGACCACAGCTCCCAGCACATATTGACATGCTGCTTGTTTTAGGATGCGTGCACACGATCAGTGGACGCAGCGTCTTGCCGCTGCATCCAAAACGCTGCGTAGTACAGTATCAGCATAGTGGATAGGATTTCAAGAAATCCCATCCTCACTATGCATAACCCACCTTCAGCGTCTTTAGCGCTGCGGAGCGGGTTGCCAGCAGTCCGCTCCTCCGCAGCATGTTTATTTCATGCTGTGGAGTCGGAAGCGGCTCTCATCGGGTAACTGCAGGGAGAAGTCACCCTGCACCCGCCGCACATGGTGAGTACAGGGCGGCTGCGGTCTCCCTGCGGCCACCCGCGGCTTCCCTCAGGTCCGGATGAGCTGCGTCCAACACGCAGCTCCTCCGGGCTTTGTGCACGCACCCTTATAGTTTGTAGAGCACCTTATTAGGTGGACAGGTGTGGTAACCTGCAGTGCAGGTGTCAGGTTATTGCACCCAACTATAGTGCCGCCATATTGTAAGCGATGGATACTCACTGCCAAGGCGATCCATATGTGCAGCTGGGTGTGTTCCTGCTTCAGGATACTGATCACCTCATCCCCCTCCGGTAACTGATCGAAGTCAAGCTCGATGACCTGCGGGAGGGAAGGGAAAGCAATCATTGATATAGAAGAAACAACATGAGAGGATTATGGGAAGATCCAGAGCCCAATAGACCAGAGAGAGAGGGAGGAAAGTAAGGAAGAGACCAAAGAGAGAGAGAGGGAGGAAAGTAAGGAAGAGACCAAAGAGAGAGAGAGAGAGGGAGGAAAGTAAGGAAGAGACCAGAGAGAGAGAGGGAGGAAAGTAAGGAAGACACCAGAGAGAGAGAGGGAGGAAAGTAAGGAAGACACCAGAGAGAGAGGGAGGAAAGTAAGGAAGACACCAGAGAGAGAGAGGGAGGAAAGTAAGGAAGAGACCAAAGAGAGAGAGAGGGAGGAAAGTAAGGAAGAGACCAAAGAGAGAGAGAGGGAGGAAAGTAAGGAAGAGACCAAAGAGAGAGAGAGGGAGGAAAGTAAGGAAGAGACCAGAGAGAGAGAGGGAGGGAGGAAAGTAAGGAAGAGACCAGAGAGAGAGAGGGAGGGAGGAAAGTAAGGAAGAGACCAGAGAGAGAGAGGGAGGAAAGTAAGGAAGAGACCAGAGAGAGAGAGGGAGGAAAGTAAGGAAGAGACCAGAGAGAGAGAGGGAGGAAAGTAAGGAAGAGACCAAAGAGAGAGAGAGGGAGGAAAGTAAGGAAGAGACCAAAGAGAGAGAGAGGGAGGAAAGTAAGGAAGAGACCAAAGAGAGAGAGGGAGGAAAGTAAGGAAGAGACCAGAGAGAGAGAGGGAGGAAAGTAAGGAAGAGACCAAAGAGAGAGAGGGAGGAGAAAGTAAGGAAGAGACCAGAGAGAGAGAGGGAGGAAAGTAAGGAAGAGACCAGAGAGAGAGAGAGGGAGGAAAGTAAGGAAGAGACCAGAGAGAGAGAGAGGGAGGAAAGTAAGGAAGAGACCAAAAGAGAGAGGAGGAAAGAAGAAGAGACCAGAGAGAGAGAGAGGGAGGAAAGTAAGGAAGAGACCAGAGAGAGAGAGAGGGAGGAAAGTAAGGAAGAGACCAGAGAGAGAGAGAGGGAGGAAAGTAAGGAAGAGACCAGAGAGAGAGAGAGGGAGGAAAGTAAGGAAGAGACCAGAGAGAGAGGGAGGAAAGTAAGGAAGAGACCAGAGAGAGAGAGGGAGGAAAGTAAGGAAGAGACCAAGAGAGAGAGAGAGAGAGGGAGGAAAGTAAGGAAGAGACCAGAGAGAGAGAGAGAGGGAGGAAAGTAAGGAAGAGACCAGAGAGAGAGAGAGGGAGGAAAGTAAGGAAGAGACCAGAGAGAGAGAGAGGGAGGAAAGTAAGGAAGAGACCAGAGAGAGAGAGAGGGAGGAAAGTAAGGAAGAGACCAGAGAGAGAGAGGGAGGAAAGTAAGGAAGACACCAGAGAGAGAGAGGGAGGAAAGTAAGGAAGATACCAGAGAGAGAGAGAGGGAGGAAAGTAAGGAAGAGACCAGAGACAGAGAGAGGGAGGAAAGTAAGGAAGAGACCAGAGAGAGAGAGAGAGAGAGAGAGGGAGGAAAGTAAGGAAGAGACCAGAGAGAGAGAGGGAGGAAAGTAAGGAAGAGACCAGAGAGAGAGAGAGAGAGAGAGGAAAGTAAGGAAGACACCAGAGAGAGAGAGAGGGAGGAAAGTAAGGAAGAGACCAGAGAGAGAGAGAGAGAGAGAGGGAGGAAAGTAAGGAAGAGACCAGAGAGAGAGAGAGAGAGAGAGGGAGGAAAGTAAGGAAGAGACCAGAGAGAGGGAGAGAGAGGAAAGGGCAACATGATCACATATACAGGATTAGGACATCAGCCTGTTGGAGGTAAGGGGTTAACTCCTGGATGTGATGGGGGCTCTGGTGGTCTTCCCCCCATCTTCCCCGGTCCTCACCTCGTCAGTGTCCCGCAGGGGGATCTCGATGGAGCCCCGGGACATTGTGTCTTCCGCTTCTTCACCTCTCGCCGTCCAAAATGCGTCCTAGCACTCAGCCCCGCGAGCCAGCAGACTGCCGTGACATCACAGTCACATGACCAGGAAGGGGAGGAGTCTCTCCCATTTTTTTCCTTCGTAACGTCATCTTCCACGAGCGGATCCCTGCAGTCGAATCCTTCTACTGCGCATGCGCGCGGCAGTCGCGCGCTCGGCTCTAATTCCTTCTGCGCATGCGCGCGATTGCCGCGCGCTCGTGCTCGCGCCTCTAATTTAGTGCTCGCGGCGGAGGCTGGCTTCCCTGCGCGACCTTCATTCACTGTGAAGCCCCGCCCCCCCGCCCTGCCGGTCTTCCCGCCTTGCTGTTCAAAACACTGGCGCTTCTACTGCATCAGGCTTCTCTATTGACTGGTATTGGGGGGCTGTGTATGGATGGATGGGGGGTCTTACTAGGGGGGGGCTGTGTATGGATGGATGGGGGTCTTACTAGGGGGGGGCTGTGTATGGATAGTTGGGGGTCTTACTAGGGGGGGCGGCTGTGTATGGATAGATAGGGTCTTACTAGGGGGGGGGGCTGTGTATGGATGGGGGTCTTACTAGGGGGGGCTGTGTATGGATAGTTGGGGGTCTTACTAGGGGGGGCGGCTGTGTATGGATGGATGGATGGATGGGGGTCTTACTGGGGGGGGGGGCTGTGTATGGATAGTTGGGGGTCTTACTAGGGGGGGGCTGTGTATGGATAGATGGGGTCTTACTAGGGGGGGGCTGTGTATGGATAGATGGGGTCTTACTAGGGGGGGGCTGTGTATGGATGGATGGGGGGTCTTACTAGGGGGGGGGCTGTGTATGGATAGTTGGGGGTCTTACTAGGGGGGGGCTGTGTATGGATGGGGGTCTTACTAGGGGGGGCTGTGTATGGATGGATGGTGGTCTTACTGGGGGGGGGGGCTGTGTATGGATAGTTGGGGGTCTTACTAGGGGGGGGCTGTGTATGGATGGATGGGGGTCTTACTGGGGGGGGGGGCTGTGTATGGATAGTTGGGGGTCTTACTAGGGGGGGGCTGTGTATGGATGGATGGGGGTCTTACTAGGGGGGGGGGCTGTGTATGGATGGATGGTGGTCTTACTGGGGGGGGGGCTGTGTATGGATAGTTGGGGGTCTTACTAGGGGGGGCTGTGTATGGATAGTTGGGGGTCTTACTAGGGGGGGGCTGTGTATGGATGGATGGGGGTCTTACTAGGGGGGGGCTGTGTATGGATAGTTGGGGGTCTTACTAGGGGGGGGCTATGGATGGATGGGGGTCTTACTAGGGGGAGGGGCTGTGTATGGATAGTTGGTGGTCTTACTAGGGGGGGGGCTGTGTATGGATGGATGGGGGGTCTTACTGAGGGGGGCTAGGGCTGTGTATGGATAGTTGGGGGTCTTACTAGGGGGGGGGCTGTGTATGGATAGTTGGGGGTCTTACTAGGGGGGGGCTGTGTATGGATAGTTGGGGGTCTTACTAGGGGGGGGCTGTGTATGGATGGATGGGGGTCTTACTAGGGGGGGCTGTGTATGGATGGATGGGGGTCTTACTAGGGGGGGGCTGTGTATGGATAGTTGGGGTCTTACTAGGGGGGGGGCTGTGTATGGATAGTTGGGGGTCTTACTAGGGGGGGGCTGTGTATGGATAGTTGGGGGTCTTACTAGGGGGGGGCTGTGTATGGATGGATGGGGGTCTTACTAGGGGGGGGCTGTGTATGGATGGATGGGGGTCTTACTAGGGGGGGGCTGTGTATGGATAGTTGGGGGTCTTACTAGGGGGGGGCTGTGTATGGATAGTTGGGGGTCTTACTAGGGGGGGGCTGTGTATGGATAGATGGGGGTCTTACTAGGGGGGGGCTGTGTACGGATAGATGGGGGGCTTACTACTGGGGGGGGCTGTGTATCGCATAGATGGGGGGCTTACTACTGGGGGGGCTGTGTACGCATAGTGGGGGGCTTTACTGGGGGGGCTGTGTAGCATAGATGGGGGGCTTACTACTGGGGGAGGCTGTGTAGCATAGATGGGGGGGCTGTGTACATAGATGGGGGGGCCTCTATGGATAGATGGGGGAGCTTACTAGGGGGGGTTGTATAGATGGGGGGCTTACTGGGGGGGCTGTGCAGCATAGATGGGGGTTTACTGGGGGGGGTCTCTATGGATAGATGGGGGCTACTACTGGGGGGCTGTACGGATAGAGGGAGCCTACTGGGGGGGTCTTATGGATAGCATGGGGGCTTTACTGGGTGGGCTTACGGTAGATAGGTGTGGGCGGATTATATGGTCTGGTCCTCAGTGCTGTTCTAACCTCCAAAAAAATAATTGGTTGGGCCAATTTTTAGTGGAATGGGATGGGGACTATGGGCTGCAAGCTGCAGGGCACATAAAGGTTGCAAGTCTACGGGCTAGATAGATGGGTACAGGGCGGAAGCAGGAGCCTACTGGTCCAAACTAGGTGTGCGGCCATATGCAGCGGAAGCATGGTCCGCTGGTTAGAACCCAAAAAAAAGGCAAATAGCGTGCATCGGTGGATCAGTCAGTACACAAAGGTATGCAGAGCACAGTGAGGCGCAGGCAGAGAGATAGGCGAGTGGAGAGGAGCAGAGAGAGTGCGTGGAAGCAGGCGGCAGAGAGAAGAGCGAGGGGGGGCAGAGGGGCAAGGAGAGGTGGTCATGGGGCTTGCTGCTGGAGGTGGAATAGAGGTGGGTGTTTCACCTCATGGGCAGGGGGCGTTGGCCGTCCACCGCGAGACAAGCGGCTGTGCACGCGCACCGCGAGACGTAGGGCGAAGATGTCGGGCGGCCGGCCCGATTATACCCTGGCTCCCCAAGAAACCTTGAGCCGGGGGCGGACGCCCCAATCGTCCCAATGTAGATCCGCCACTGGATGGGGGGCCTACTGTGGGGGGGGGGGGGGTCTGTACTGATATATGGGTGAGCTTACTGGGGATCTGTATAGATAGATGGGGGGGGGGGTCTGTACGGATAGATGGGGTAACTTACTGGGGGGTGTGTATGGATAGATGGGGGGCTGTACGGATAGATAGGGGAGCTTACTGGGGAGTCTGTATGGATAGATGGGGGTCTGTATAGATAGATGGGGGGCTTGCTGGGGGGGCTGTACGGATAGATGGGGGGGCTGTTTGCAGTGATGCCAACACACGTGCTGTAGTCAGTACTTTTTGTTCACCTCTGCTTCCGTCTACAACACTGAACCATTTGGGTTCCCCATTGCATTTACTACCCAACTATTCTCACGGACTCACGACATCAGCGGCTTTTGTTTGTTGACCAGCACTGAGCGCGGTTCATAAGCTCCCTAAGGGCTCAAACAGACCGGCGACTTGATTTCACGCATGAAGTCCCGCTCTGAACTTAGTACCTGAAAAGGAAGCTCGTACTTACCTGTCGGCGCCGCCCCATAACCCGGCCTGTCCTCGTGCGCTGCCCTCTCCCAAGAGTTTCTGCGCTGAGAGTCCCGTCACGCAGCGCACGAAGACACACCGGGTTATGGGGGCGGCGCCGACAGGTAAGTACGAGCTTCCTTTTCAGGTACTAAGTTCAGAGCGGGACTTCATGCGTGAAATCAAGTCACCGGTCTGTTTGAGCCCTAAGGCTACGTTCACACAGTGCGTATTTTGTTGCGTATTTTTACGCATGCAGTTTTCTAAAGAAATACGCACTTTTTTTACGCGCTTAAAAAACGCATGTGTGTTCACACACATTCGTTTTTTTTGATGCGTTTTTTTACGGACGCGTATTTTTCTGCATGTGTACTGCAAACACATAGAAATAAAGTTTGTTAAAAAGAAAAAAAAAAAAGCCTTGTGATGTCATTTCCTTTATTTTCAATTTGAATGGAAAATGAGCTCAATTTGTTAGCGGAAACCATGTCGCATATGGAGGGTCCTGTGTGTCTCCACATTGGAGCTCCCCCACAAGTGACCCCATTTTGGAAACTAGACCCCCGAAGGAACGCATCTAGATGTATAGTGATCACTTTGAACCCCCAGATGCTTCAGAAATTCATCTGTAAAAATGAAAAAGCGCTTTTTTTTTTTTCCACAAATAATTTATTTTTTCATTATTACGGATCAATTTGTGAAGCATCTGGGGGTTCAAAGTGCTCACTATACATCTAGATGCTTTCCTTCGGGGGTCTAGTTTCCAAAATGGGGTCACTTGTGGGGTAGCTCCAATGTGGAGACACACAGGGGCTCTCCATACGCAAAATGGTGTCCACTAACAATTGGAATTGTTAGCGGACACCTTGTAGGATATGAAGACCCCTATGTGCCTAAACATTGGAGCTCCCCCACAAGTGACCCCATTTTGGAAACTAGACCACCCAAGGAACGTATTTTTATGGATGAATTTGTGAAACATCTGTGGGTTCAAAGTGATCACTATGCATCTAGATACGTTCCTTCGGGGGTCTAGTTTCCAAAATGGAGTTACTTGTGGGGGAGCTCCAATGTTCAGGCACACAGGGAGGGGCTCTCCATACCCGACATGGTTTCCGCTAACAATTGGAGCTAATTTTCCATTGAAATTGTTAGCGGACACCATGTCGTGTATGGAGAACCTGTGTGCACAAGGGCAACTGGAAGAGTTGGGGTACAGCACCAGAAAATGCCGCCTCTAACGAATGCGCTATTTTCTTGGGTGGCTGTGGGTTGAAATTTGCAGTGTGGGGGGCCCACAACATTTGGGTCTCTCCACGCTGAGGATTCCAGTCCGCCAGCTGCCAAGTTGTACCTGGCTGGCTACAAAAAATACAGTGAAGAACTTTATTTCTAGAACGAATTCTAAAAAAAAAAATGACGTGGGGCTCCGCCATATTTTTGGTCCAGCCAGGTACAACTTGGCAGCTACAGACTGCCAGCAGCCCCCAGCTGCCTCGTTGTACCTGGCTGCAACCAAAAATACAGCGAAGCCCATTTTTTATTTCTAGAACTAATTCTTGAAAAAAAAATGACATGGGGCTCCGCCATATTTTTGGCCCAGCCAGGTACAACTAGGCAGCTGGGGGCTGGAATCCTCAGCATGGAAAGGCCCAAGCGTTCTGGGCCCCCCATGCTACGAATTGCAGCCCGCAGCCGCCCCAGAAAATGGCGCATTCATTGAAGCGCCATTTTCTGGTGCTGTACCCATGCTCTTCCAGTTGCCCTGGTGCCGGTGGCAAACTGGGTAATAAAGGGGTTAATGCCAGCTTTTTATTGGCAGCTGGCACTAAGCCCGAGATTCATAATATAGGGCCAATGTTAGACCCGCCATTAGAAATCTCTGGTAAATAGTCAGAAAATACACACATAGAAAAATCTTTTTATTTGAAAAAAAAACACAAACAAAATTCGGACTCCATCTTTATTATAAAGATCCGACGTAGTCCACAACGAAGGTCCCACGACGCTCGATCGCCTCTGCTCAATCCAGAGACTACAGCAAGGGATCAAGTGTCCTCTTCCTAGTCTCGGGGGTCAGAGTTGTGGTGCACTGTATGACAATGATCTGTCATACAGTGCACCATGACTATGATTCCAGAGACTATAACAAGAGGACACTTGATCCCTTGTTGCACCCATCATCCACGCACGCACACAACCACGCACTCACATCCAAGCACACACACATTCACGCACGCATCCAAGCACGCTGACATCCACGCACGCACACATCCACGCACGCACACTGACATTCACGCACGCTGACATCCACACACGCACATCCACCCACGCACACATCTTTGCACGCACGCACATCCACGCACACATCAACGCACATCCACGCACGCTGACATCCACACACATATCCACGCACGCACATCCATCCACATACATCTTCGCACGCACATCCACGCACGCATGCTGACATCCACACACGCACATCCAAGTACGCACACATCTTCGCACGCACATTCACGCACGCACATCCACGCATGCTGACATCCACACATGCATGCTGACATCCATGCACGCACATCCACACACATATCCACGCACACATCCACGTACGCACACATCTTCGCATGCACATCCACGCACGCACACACGCTGACATCCACACACACATCTACGCACACATACAACCATTCACCCATCCATCCACCCATTCATCCATACTTACCCACCGATGAGGAGGAGCCCGAGAAGAGGAGGGGCCACACCGGAGACTGCAGAGGAGGCCGACGGTGCGGGCCGGTGCACCGGCGCGTGCAGCCCGCCGGACCGGAATAGGCGAGCGGGGCTGGGTACGAGCAGGGGGGAGGGGGGCCGCAGCTTGACCGGGGGTGCATGAGCCCGCCGGCAGAAAAACTATAGGAGGAGGGCGGGTGGATGGCGGGGACCGGTATGGGGGGTGCAGGCCGGACACAGGGGGGGGGGGGCTGGACAGGACACGGGGAACTGGACGGAGCGGGGACAGGACACGGGAAGCTGGATCATTGGATAATGGCCGGCGGGTGCGGTGGGACCCAGGGATAGCCACGGGAAAGCAGGAATCCCAAAATGGTGGGATTTCCTGTTCCTGATGTCCCTGGGGCTGTTCCTGTGTGACATCATTTCCTCCACATACCCCTTACCCCGCGCTGGAATGCGCATCGTCTGAATGGCGATGCGTAATTCCAGGGGTTAAAATGGGGCCTATGGGAGAAGGCGCACGTAAAAAGGCGGAAAGAATGAACATGTTCATTCTTTTTACTTGCGCGCTTTCTCCCATAAAAGCGCGGCCGAAAATTGCGCTGCGTGTGAACAGCAAAAGTGCAAGTGCATTCACTTTGCTGTGACACGCAGGTGCGCTTTGGGGGGAAATACGTGCGCAAAAAAGCGCCGCAAATATGCCCAGTGTGAACGCAGCCTTAGGGAGCTTATGAACCGCGCTCAGTGCTGGTCAACAAACAAAGGCCGCTGATGTTGTGAGTCTGTGAGAATAGTTGGGTAGTAAATGTAATGGGGAACCCGAATGGTTCAGTGTTGTAGACGGAAGCAGAGGTGAACAAAAAGTACTGACTACAGCACGTGTGTTGGCATCACTGCAAACAGCCCCCCCATCTATCCGTACAGCCCCCCAGCTATCTATACAGACCCCCCCAGTAAGCCCCCCATCTATCCATACACAGCCCCCCCAGTAGTAAGCCCCCCCATCTATGTGTACACAGCCCCCCCAGTATTAAGCCCCCCCATCTATCCATACACAGCCCCCCCAGAAGTAAGCCTCCCCATCTATGCGTACACAGCCCCCCCCCCCAGTAGTAAGCCTCCCCATCTATGCGTACACAGCCCCCCCCCCAGTAGTAAGCCCCCCATCTATCCATACACAGCCCCCCCCCTAGTAAGACCCCCATCTATCCATACACAGCCCCCCCTAGTAAAACCACATCTATCCATACACAGCGCCCCCCCCTAGTAAAACCCCCATCCATCCATACACCCTCCCCCCCTCTAGTAAGACCCCCATCAACCCATACACCCCCCCCCCTAGTAAGACCCCATCTATCCATACACAGCCCCCCGCAGTAAGACCCCCACCTATTCATACACAGCCCCCGCCCCCTAGTAAGACCCCCATCTATCCATACACAGCCCCCCTAGTAAGCCCCGCCATCTATCCATACACAGCCCCCCCCCCTAATAAGACCCCCATCCATCCATACACCCTCCCCCCTCTAGTAAGATCCCCATCTATCCATACACAGCCCCCCCTAGTAAGCCCCCCATCTATCCATACACAGCCCCCCCCCCCTAGTAAGACCCCCATCCATCCATACACCCTGCCCCCCTCTAGTAAGACCCCCATCCATCCATACACCCTCCCCCCCTCTAGTAAGACCCCCATCCATCCGTACACCCTCCCCCCCTCTAGTAAGACCCCATCCATCCGTACACCCTCCCCTTCTAGTAAGACCCCCATCCATCCATACACCCTCCCCCCCTCTAGTAAGACCCCCATCCATCCGTACACCCTCCCCCCCCTCTAGTAAGACCCCATCCATCCATACACCCTCCCCCCCTCTAGTAAGACCCCCATCCATCCATACACCCTCCCCCCCTAGTAAGACCCCCAACTATCCATACACAGCCCCCCCTAGTAAGACCCCCATCCATACACAGCCCCCCCTAGTAAGACCCCCAACTATCCATACACAGCCCCCCCTAGTAAGACCCCATCTATCCATACACAGCCCCCCCTAGTAAGACCCCCAACTATCCATACACAGCCCCCCCTAGTAAGACCCCCAACTATCCATACACAGCCCCCCCCTAGTAAGACCCCCAACTATCCATACACAGCCCCCCCCTAGTAAGACCCCCAACTATCCATACACAGCCCCCCCTAGTAAGACCCCCAACTATCCATACACAGCCCCCCCTAGTAAGACCCCATCTATCCATACACAGCCCCCCCCTAGTAAGACCCCCAACTATCCATACACAGCCCCCCTAGTAAGACCCCATCTATCCATACACAGCCCCCCCCTAGTAAGACCCCCAACTATCCATACACAGCCCCCCCTAGTAAGACCCCATCTATCCATACACAGCCCCCCCTAGTAAGACCCCCCATCCATCCATACACAGCCCCCCCTAGTAAGACCCCCAACTATCCATACACAGCCCCCCCTAGTAAGACCCCATCTATCCATACACAGCCCCCCCTAGTAAGACCCCCAACTATCCATACACAGCCCCCCCTATCCATACACAGCCCCCCCCTAGTAAGACCCCCATCCATCCATACACAGCCCCCCCCTAGTAAGACCCCCCATCCATCCATACACAGCCCCCCCCTAGTAAGACCCCCAACTATCCATACACAGCCCCCCCTAGTAAGACCCCATCTATCCATACACAGCCCCCCCTAGTAAGACCCCCATCCATCCATACACAACCCCCCCCTAGTAAGACCCCCATCCATCCATACACAGCCCCCCCCCTAGTAAGACCCCCATCCATCCATACACAGCCCCCCCCCTAGTAAGACCCCCCATCCATCCATACACAGCCCCCCAATACCAGTCAATAGAGAAGCCTGATGCAGTAGAAGCGCCAGTGTTTTGAACAGCAAGGCGGGAAGACCGGCAGGGCGGGGGGGCGGGGCTTCACAGTGAATGAAGGTCGCGCAGGGAAGCCAGCCTCCGCCGCGAGCACTAAATTAGAGGCGCGAGCACGAGCGCGCGGCAATCGCGCGCATGCGCAGAAGGAATTAGAGCCGAGCGCGCGACTGCCGCGCTCATGCGCAGTAGAAGGATTCGACTGCAGGGATCCGCTCGTCATCTTCCAACCATGGGAACGGAGGCCCGGTGGGGTCATTCGGTAACCCATATCCTCACTTCCGGCGATGCCTTCTTACGCGATTCGGGACCTAGAAAACGTCGCCTGTATACGAGACGCCATTTTATTGGTTAGATACCAGTACATGTAGATTGATTTTTGTATAAATACCTTTATTTGTATTATTGTTACAATGATCAGAAGATGAATGACCTTCACCTGCTTTACTAACACACAGTGCAGAGCGCCTGTTGTACTTTCCTTAAATAATGTATTACGTAAATTGTATTTTTGCCATCTGCTTCATAGGTGGTTACAGCACAGGTACAGGTGTGAGTAGTGGTGTGACTACAGGCCAGAGGGCCCCGGAGTGAAAACTGTACCTGGTATATATGACCCCCAACCTAGTATACATATGTCCCCCATCCTGGTATATATATCCTCTATCCTGGTATATATCATCTATTCTGGTATATATGTCCCCATCCTTGTATATATCCTGTATTCTGGAATATATGTCCCCATCCTGGTATATATGTCTCCCATCCTCATATATATGTCCCCCATCCCAGTATATATGTCCCCATCCTCGTATATATGTCCCCACCCCAGTATATATGTCCCCATCCTTATATATATGTCTCCCATCCTCGTATATATGTCCCCCATCCTGTTCTATGTGCCCTCCATCCTCGTATATATGCCCCCCCATCCTGTTCTATATGTCCTCCATCCTGTTATATATGATCCCCATCCTGGTCTATATGACCCCCATCCTGTTCTATATGTCCTCCATCCTGGTCTATATGACCCCCATCCTGGTCTATATGTCCCCCATTCTGGAATATATATCCTTCATCCTGGTATGTATGTCCCCCCATCTTGGTACATATGTCCCCCATCCTGGTATACAGTGCCTTGTGAAAGTATTTGTCCCCTTTGAACTTTTCAACCTTTTACCACATTTCAGGCTTCAAACCTCCTACTATATAATCGTCTTATCGTGTCTGTCTCTCTGTAACGGAAATCCCGCGTCGCTGATTGGTCGTGTCCAGACAGAATTAGCCGCAGATGGCCCCGCCCACTACTCCCTGGCAGCTCGGCGGCGGAAAATGGCAGAGCTGTGGAGCAGGGTCGGCGTCAGCACCCGACGTACCCGCCCTAATGCCGGGACCCAGGCGTGACTGAGGGGCTCACCGTCGCCCGCCCACATCTGAGGTCTGCGGCGACATAGCTGGGAGATGACCGGCGCTCAGTCACACTTGGCGACGCTCCAAAGATCCCAACAATATGACCTATAGGTATCGCTGGAGGTCAGTGGCAACGCAGCCAGGAGATGAGCGGCGCAAGATGGTCATCTCCTGGCCACTCGCAACGGAAGTACCCTCATCAGCACTAGCAATGTCGCTCAGTGTGACATGCAGCAGCGACCAGGCCCCCGCTGTGAGATCGCTGATCATCGCAATCAGTAAGGTACCGTCACACTTAGCGACGCTGCAGCCATCCCCACAACAATACAACCTGTAGGTATCGCTGGAGCGTCGTCAAGTGTGACGGTACCTTACCGATCGCTGGTGAGGTGTCACATGTGCAGTTATATTGTACGAAGCCGTGTTGCTGATTGGTCGCGGCTGCCCAGTATTGCCGTCGTGATATTGGCGCAGAATTTAAACCCCACTCACAGCGCGAGCAATAACATTTAATGATAATGTATATATTTTACCCAGAAAATCATGTGTATTCATTGCATTATTCTTCCATCTTCATAAATAAACTACATACATATTCCAGAATACCCAATGCATTAGAATCGGGCCAACGTTTAGTAAAGATATAAATTCTAATTTTTTTTTGTGAAGAATCAACAAGTGGGACACAATCGTGAAGTGAAACTAAATTTATTGCAAATTTTAAACATTTTTAACAAATAAAAAACTGAAAAGTGGGGCGTGCAATATTATTCGGCCCCTTGAGTTAATACTTTGTAGCGCCATCTTTTGCTGCTATTACAGCTGCAGTCACTTGGGGTATGTCTCTATCAGTTTTGCACATCGAGAGACTGAAATTCTTGCCCATTCTTCTGTGCAGAACAGCTGGAGCTCAGTGAGGTTGGATGGAGAGCGTTTGTGATCAGCAGTTTTCAGCTCTTTCCACAGATTCTCCATTGGATTCAGGTCTGGACTGTGACTTGGCCATTCTAACACCTGGATACGTTTATTTTTGCACCATTCCATTGTAGATTTTGCTTTATGTTTGGGATCATTGTCTTGTTGGAAGATAAATCTCCGTCCCAGTGTCAGGTCTTTTGCAGACTCCAGCAGGTTTTCTTCCAGAATGGTCCTGTATTTGGCTCCGTCCATCTTCACATCAATTGTAACCATCTTCCCCCTGCTGAAGAAAAGCAGGCCCAAACCATGATGCTACCACCACCCTGTTTGACAGTGGGGATGGGGTTTTGAGGGTGATGAGCTGTGTTGCTTTTACACCAAACATATCGTTTTGCATTGTGGCCAAAAAGTTTGATTTTGGTTTCATCTGACCAGAGCCCCTTATTCCACATGTTTGGTGTCTCCCAGGTGGCTTGTGACAAGACTTATTATGGATATCTTTGAGATATGGCTTTCTTCTTACCACTCTTCCATAAAGGCCAGATTTGTGCAGTGTACGACTGATTGTTGTCCTATGGACAGACTCTCCTACCTCAGCTGTAGATCTCTGCAGTTCATCCAGAGTGATCATGGGCCTTTTGGCTGCTTCTCTGATCAGTCTTTTCCTTGTTCGGGTTGAAAGTTTAGAGGGACGGCCGGGTCTTGGTAGATTTGCAGTGCTCGGATACTCCTTACATTTCAATATGATCGCTTGCACAGTGCTCATTGAGATGTTTAAAACTTGGGAAATCTTTTTGTATCCACATCCGGCTTTAAACTTCGCCACAACAGTATCTCGGACCTGCCTGGTGTGTTCCTTGGTCTTCATGATGCTCTCTGCACTTGAAACAGAACCCTGAGACTATCTCAGAGCAGGTACATTTATACAGAGACTTGATTACACACAGGTGGATTCTATTTATCATTACCAGTCATTTAGGACAACATTGGATCATTCAGAGATCCACAATGAACGTCTGGGGTGAGTTTGCTGCACTGAAAGTAAAGGGGGATAAATAATATTGCACGCCCCACTTTTCAGTTTTTTATTTGTTAAAGAAGTTTAAAATATCCAATAAATTTCGTTCCACTTCACGATTGTGTCCCACTTGTTGTTGATTCTTCACAAAAAAATGAGAATTTATATCTTTATGTTTGAAGCCTGAAATGTGGCAAAAGGTTGAAAAGTTCAAGGGGCCAAATACTTTCCCAAGGCACTGTATATGTCCCCTTATCCTGATACATTTGTCCCTGTTCTGTCACTAATGCATAATTAAAAACAAAAATTACCTTTCCTCCACTCCCATGTCACCCGGTGTCCTCTGTAGCCAGAGGCCATCAGTTGATATTGGAGTGCGCGCCATGATGCATGATGTCACTGTCATGTGCTGCCCCCAGTCATGGTACCAATGTCAACTGCAGGCCACTGTTTGCCCAGCAGCATGTATAAGAGTATAGGGACCCAATGGGTTTCTGCACCGCGATACATTTCACCTGGATCCTGCATCCTTGAACACACATCCAGCTGAAATAGGTGCTTGGGTCGGTGGGTCCCTGTAACCTCGGACCCAGTTGTGGTTGCAACTCCTGCGACTGCGATCATTATGCCCCATGGTGTGGGCCCATCGGTTATGATATAGCACAAGGTGCAGGTGTGGGCCCATCAAGTTACAATACAGCACATGGTACAGGTATGGGCCCATCAGTTACAACACACAATACAGCACACGGTACAGGTGTGGGCCCATCAGTTAAAATATAGAGCACAATACAGGTATGGGTCCGTCAGTTACAATACAGCACACGGTACAGGTGTGGGCCCATCAGTTACAATACAGCACACGGTACAGGTATGGGCCCATCAGTTACAATACAGCACACGGTACAGGTATGGGCCCATCAGTTACAATACAGCACACGGTACAGGTATGGGCTCATCAGTTACAATATAGCACAGGGTACAGGTATGGGCCCATCAGTTACAATATAGCACAGGGTACAGGTATGGGCCCATCAGTTACAATACAGCACATGGTACAGGTATGGGCTCATCAGTTACAATATAGCACAGGGTACAGGTATGGGCCCATCAGTTACAATATAGCACAGGGTACAGGTATGGGCCCATCAGTTACAATATAGCACGTGGTACAGGTATGGGCCCATCAGTTACAATACAGCACACGGTACAGGTATGAGCCCATCAGTAGCAACTGGTGTATATTTGCAGGAAAAAGCAACTTTTTAAAAGTTCTGGAAACCCAAATCGTGCTCACAATGACCAATGATTAAACAAAAAAATAAACAAACAAAGCAGGTGAACACATATAAAATAGACTTGCAAAAAAAGGGCACATTTAAAGAAGAATAAGGTGCAAATAAAAGAAAAAAACTATAGAGAAAATAGGTAGAAATGCAGTAAAGAATGGGAGCCTTGATCTGAATCACAGCAATTCCTCCCAGGAGCTCTAGAGGGAGCTGCAGCATTAAATGTGCAATAGGCACGAACAGTACTGTGATGGAAGCTCTGCAGCTGCTGTTATACAAGAAGAATTTAGAAAACACTGAGAGCAAATTACATAGATATGGATGAGACTCAATGAGTTCACTTTGACCAGTAAGAACAGCCGTGTCCTATATAAAAGGTCCCCGACAGTGATAATTATGGGAAATCTCCGAAAACCATGGCCCCTTGCAGGTACTATGTGTGTTGCATTCTTAAAGGGACACTGTCACCAGGTTTTTGCCATCTCATCTGACAGCAGCATAATGTAGAGACAGAGACCCTGATTCCAGCGATGTGTCTCTTACTGGGCTGCTCAGTGTAGTTTTCATAAAATCACTGTTCAATCAGTTATAGATTAACATTGTAGGACTAATCAAATAGTCCAGCAGAGTCATTTACTGCTAAATCTGAAGCAGAGAAAACAGTCATGTTATCAAATGGACAGCAAGCAGCTCAGTAAGTGAAACATCGCTGGAATCAGGGTCTCTATCTCTACATTATGCTGCTGTCAGATGAGATGGCAAAAACCTGGTGACAGTGTCCCTTTAATTAAGGGACATGTTACTTGGAGTTGTGGCTGCCCCTGCTCAGTACCCATCTGTGCCTGGAGAATCACTGTGTACATACATTACATTACTGATCCTGAATTATACCCTGTATTATACTCCAGAGCTGTACTCACTATTCTGCTGGTGCAGTCACTGTGTGCATACATTACTTTACCGATCCAGAGTTACCGCCTGTATTGTACTCCAGAGCTGCACTCACTATTCTGCTGGAGCAGTCTCTGTGTATATACAGTACATTATTGATCCTGAGTTACCGTATATACTCGCGTATAAGCCGAGTTTTTCAGCCCTAAAATTGGGCTGAAAAGTACCCCCCTCGGCTTATACGCGAGTCAGTGCTGTATACCGATGTATACATCGGTACATACCGATGTATACATCGGTATACAGCAGCCCCCGCATCCCCAGTAATGCAGGGCCCCCCCAGCGTCTCTCCGGTCACCTGTAAAGCAAACTATACTTATCAGTGTCCCGCTCGCACCCGCTCGCAGCTGCCGTACGCGATCCTCCATCTTCATGCGACTTCTTCCGGTTTCTGTGCTCGTCGCCGGCAATGACGTCATTCCCTGCGACGAGCACAGGAAACAGGAAGAAGTCGCATGAAGATGGAGGATCGCGATGTCGGCAGCGGCGGGCGCGGACAGCGGGACACTGATAAGTATAGTTTGCTTTACAGGTGACCGGAGAGACGCTGGGGGGGGCCTGCATTACTGGGGCTGCCTGTATACTACCGCTGGGGCTGCTATATACCTCTGGGGCCCTGTATACTAACACTGGGGCTGTATATACTACCACTGGGGCTGTATATACCTCTGGGGCCCTGTATACTACCACTGGGGCTGCTATATACCTCTGGGGCCCTGTATACTAACACTGGGGCTGTATATACTACCACTGGGGCTGTATATACCTCTGGGGCCCTGTATACTACCACTGGGGCTGCTATATACCTCTGGGGCCCTGTATACTAACACTGGGGCTGTATATACTACCACTGGGGCTGTATATACCTCTGGGGCCCTGTATACTACCACTGGGGCTGCTATATACCTCTGGGGCCCTGTATACTAACACTGGGGCTGTATATACTACCACTGGGGCTGTATATACCTCTGGGGCCCTGTATACTACCACGGGGGCTGTATATACTACCACTGGGGCTGTATATACCTCTGGGGCCCTGTATACTACCACTGGGGCTGTATATACTACCACTGGGGCTGTATATACTACTAGGGCTGCGTCTATACTACCACTGGGGCTGTATATACCACTGGGGCTGTATATACTACTGGGGCTGCGTGTATACTACCACTGGGGCTGCTGTATCTACCTCTGGGACTGGTGTATACCACACTGCTGGGGGCAGTATACTTGTGCTAGGGTCCACCCTCGGCTTATACACGAGTCAATAGATTTTCCCAGGTTTTGGGGGCAAAAGTAGGGGGGTCGGCTTATACACGAGTATATACGGTACCTCCTGTATTATACTCCAGAGCTGCACTCACTATTCTGCTGGTGCACTCCTTGTGTATATACATTACATTACTGATCCTGTACTGATCCTGGGTTACCTACTGTATTATACTCCAGAGCAGCACTCACTATTCTGCTGGTGCAGTCACTGTGTACATACATTACATTACTGATCCCGAGTTACATCCTGTATTATACTCCAGAGCTGCACTCACTATTCTGCTGGTGCAGTCACTGTGTACATACATTACATTACTGATCCTGAGTTTCATCCTGTATTATACTCCAGAGCTGCACTCACTATTCTGCTGGTGCAGTCACTGTGTACATACATTACATTAATGATCGTCAGTTATATCCTGTATTATACCTCAGAGCTGCACTCACTATTCTGCTGGTGCAGTCACTGTGTACATACATTACATTACTGATCCTGAGTTACCTCCTGTATTATACTCCAGAGCTGCACTCACTATTCTGCTGGTGCAGTCACTGTGTACATACATTACATTACTGATCCTGAGTTACCTCCTGTATTGTTCTCCAGAGCTGCACTCACTATTCTGGTGGTGCAGTCACTGTGTACATACATTACATTACTGATCCTGAGTTACCTCCTATATTATACTCCAGAGCTGCACTCACTATTCTGCTGGTGCAGTCACTGTGTACATACATTACATTACTGATCCTGAGTTTCATCCTGTATTATACTCCAGAGCTGCACTCACTATTCTGCTGGTGCAGTCACTGTGTACATACATTACATTAATGATCGTCAGTTATATCCTGTATTATACCTCAGAGCTGCACTCACTATTCTGCTGGTGCAGTCACTGTGTACATACATTACATTACTGATCCTGAGTTACCTCCTGTATTATACTCCAGAGCTGCACTCACTATTCTGCTGGTGCAGTCACTGTGTACATACATTACATTACTGATCCTGAGTTACCTCCTGTATTGTTCTCCAGAGCTGCACTCACTATTCTGGTGGTGCAGTCACTGTGTACATACATTACATTACTGATCCTGAGTTACCTCCTATATTATACTCCAGAGCTGCACTCACTATTCACCTAGCCCGGGTTAGCCCCCCCTTATAGAGAATTTGGGTATAAAATGTTTCCATTCGTTAGATCTTTGTTAGATCCGGTTTGATCAACCAAAACTAACGTTAGATCTCCTCTACAAAATGAGATATTTAGGATCTTTTTCAGGGGGGGCTAACCCGTAGCTAGCCCCCCCTCTTTTGAAATTGCCCGTTTTTTCGATGGATTCTAATAGATATTCGTTAGATCAGCAAAAATTAACGTTAGATCTCCTTTCGTTCCCGAGATATTGGGGGGGGGCTAACCCGTAGCTAGCCCCCCCTCTTTTGAAATTGCCAGTTTTTTCGATGGATTCTAATAGATATTCGTTAGATCCGGTTTGATCAGCGAAAATTAACGTTAGATCTCCTTTCGTTCCCGAGATATTGGGGGGGGCTAACCCGTAGCTAGCCCCCCCTCTTTTGAAATTGCCCGTTTTTTTCGATGGATTCTGATAGATATTCGTTAGATCCGGTTTGATCAGCAAAAATTAACGTTAGATCTCCTTTCGTTCACGAGATATCGGGGGTCTAAGGTGGGGGGTTGGGTACGGGTTAGCCCCCCTCTTTTGAAATTGCCCGATTTTTCGATGGATTCTGATAGATATTCGTTAGATCGGTTTGATCAGCAAAAATTAACGTTAGATCTCCTTTCGTTCCCGAGATATTGGGGGTCTAAGGTGGGGGGTTGGGTACAGGTTAGCCCCCCCTCTTTTGAAATTGCCCGTTTTTTCGATGGATTCTGATAGATATTCGTTAGATATGGTTTGATCAGCAAAAATTAACGTTAGATCTCCTTTCGTTCCCGAGATATCGGGGGTCTAAGGTGGGGGGTTGGGTACGGGTTAGCCCCCCCTCTTTTGAAATTGCTCGTTTTTTCTATGGATTCTGATAGATATTCGTTAGATCCGGTTTGATCAGCAAAAATTAACGTTAGATCTCCTTTCGTTCCCGAGATATTGGGGTCTAAAGTGGGGGGTTGGGTACAGGTTAGCCCCCCTCTTTTGAAATTGCCCGTTTTTTCGATGGATTCTGATAGATATTCGTTAGATCCGGTTTGAGCAATGGTCCTGAGGTGTAGATGGAGAAGAGGAGGGGTCCAAGGACAGAGCATTGGGGGGACACCAACAGAGAGAGTGAAGTGAGGAGGTGGCGAGTGACTGGGACGATCTAAAAGTTCGGTCAGTGAGTCATTATCGTCCCCCATGATGCCTACAGGCCCTCCTCTTCACAATCATCGCAGCACACTGCCCCCCTTCCCCCGCCGCGACACATCGCCAATGAAGTCCTGATGCTGCCCACAATTCGCCCACGCCGAAGTCGCCGCTGCTTAAACGGATCTAGCGAATATCTGAATCCTTAAAAAAAAGCCACATTTCAAAGTGGGGGGGGGCTTGTTTTTTGCATAGCAAGTTGTATTTTTCCTTTGCACCACTTTGGGTGCATATACTGTTTGGTATAACTTTTATTTATTTTTAGGAGAGGGAGAATTAAAAAAAAAATTTATTACGTTAATATTTTTTGAGTTTTATTATTAGTTAATTTCCCGTGCGGTAAAAGTAACAGAACACCTTTATTCTCCGGGTCAGGTCGGACACACCCATACAAAATTTATGACTTTTTTTTTTTTACTACTTTTAAAAAGTAAAACGTTTTTTTTTTAAATAATGAGAGAGGATTTTGCCTCGCCGCATGCGCAGCCCCGTAGCGCTTTTCTTTTTCTGACTACGGAGCAGTGGGATGCCTCATTTTTTGCGGGAAGAGTTGTAGTTTTTACCATTTTGGGGCATATTCGATTTGTTGATCGCGTTTTATGACTTCTTTTTGTGACTCAAACAGTGAAAAAAATAGAAAAATTATATGCGAGTCATACCCCTATCAGTACACAGGCGACCCCCCTCCCATGAGTATACAGGCCCCCCCCCATCGCTCCGCAAACCTGTAAAGTAAGATTATACTTATCACTGTCCTGTCGCCACTGTCCCGCCGCCACCATCGCGCTCGTCTGGCTTCATCCGTCTTCTTCCGGTTTCCTCCTCTGGTGTGCGCAGGCAATGACGTCATTGTCTGTGCGCCGAGGAGGAAGCCAGAAGAAGACGGATGAGGAGCGCGATGGCGGCGGCGGGACAGCGGCAACAGGACAGTGATAAGTATAATCTTACTTTACAGGTTTCCGGAGCAAGGGGGGGGCCCTGGATACTGATGGGGGGGCCTGTATACTCATGGGCGTGGTGGGTGAGCTGCTGCTATATATACCTCTGGGGCTGCTGCTATATATACCTCTGGGGCTGCTGCTATATATACCTCTGGGGCTGCTGCTATATATACCTCTGGGGCTGCTGCTATATATATACCTCTGGGGCTGCTGCTATATATACCTATGAGGCTGCTGCTATATATACCTCGGGGGCTGCTGCTATATATACCTCTGGGGCTGCTGCTATATATACCTCTGGGGCTGCTGCTATATATACCTCTGGGGCTGCTGTATACTACCTCTGGGGCTGCTGTATATACCTCTGGGGCTGCTGTATACTACCACTGGGGCTGCTGCTGTATATACCACTGGGGAGGCTGCTGTATACCACACTGCTGGGGGCTGTATACTACCACTGGGGAGGCCTGTATACCACTGGGGGGTCCTGTATACCACACTGCTGGGGGCTGTATACCTGTGCTGGGGTCCACCCTCGGCTTATACACGAGTCAATAGGTTTTCCCAGATTTTGGGGGCAAAAGTAGGGGGGTTGGCTTATACACGGCTCGGCTTATACACGAGTATATACGGTATTTAATTTTTGTAGGTTGGGATCCAAGCTGATGGTAGGACAACTTGGATCTCAAGATTGCTGACGGGGCTAGCCGAGGCTGCCATTCCCATGCCCGACGTGAAAACTATGGCAGAGGAATAAGGCCCGGCTAACGCCGTCGTCAAAAGTCAATGATCGGTCGTCAAGGGGTTAAAAATTCCTGTACATAGACTCTCATGTTTAGGTCTCATTTTTAATCAATTTAATTATCAAAACAATAAATCTTACTTATTAGTACAGTGAAAAACACAAGTAACAGTAATACCTTCCAGAATTAGAGATTTAGCAATGGAAACCTGAACGTTTAGGACGCAAAATCCCTGGAATAGAAATAGGACACGAACATTGTAACATCTAGACAGAGTTCCTGAGTTATCGGTGTTTGACTTATACAAAAAAAGAAGAAAATTACTAATGTGACTAGATATAAATGTATTCAAATGTTTAATATCATAGAATACCAATAACAATTTACAATAAATATTCACGAAAGATGAAGGCTGTATCTAAAAAATAGGAGGACTGAAAACTCCCATGAGTGCAAAGTAACTCAAACAAAAGAAAGAAGAAGAACAGTAACACCCAAGTGTTGGGTTTTACGGTTGGGTGTTACACCGGTGTTGGGGTGTTACTGATCGGTGTTGGGGTGTTACTGATCGGTGTTGGGGTGTTACTGATCGGTGTTGGGGTGTTACTGATCGGTGTTGGGTGTTACTAATCGGTGTTGGGGTGTTACTGGTCGGTGTTGGGGTGTTACTGTTCTTCTTCTTTCTTTTGTTTGAGTTACTTTGCACTCATGGGAGTTTTAAATTTTATTGTAAATTGTTATTGGTATTCTATGATATTAAACATTTGAATACATTTATATCTAGTCACATTAGTAATTTTCTTCTTTTTTTGTATAAGTCAAACACCGATAACTCAGGAACTCCGTCTAGATGTTACAATGTTCGTATCCTATTTCTATTCCAGGGATTTTGCGTCCTAAACGTTCAGGTTTCCATTGTTAAATCTCTAATTCTGGAAGGTATTACTGTTACTTGTGTTTTTCACTGTACTAATAAGTAAGATTTATTGTTTTGATAATTAAATTGATTAAAAATGAGACCTAAACATGAGAGTCTATGTACAGGAATTTTTTTTTTTTTTTTTTTTTTTTTTTCAAATCATATTTTTATTCGTTTTATGACACAAATAAACAACATAACTATTTTTTACACGACATGACTTCTCAAGTACAATATTGTTGACACATATTCCAACGGGACAGACATATTAAACTTTATCATATGAGAAATGTCCCATTCTGTGAGTCATATCAAACTATATATTTTGGTAACTTTTTCAAACATCATAATTGGCTAACCAAAGTATTCTTAAATCTTATATTCTTTAAAGGATAGGTAAATAAAACTGAGTACTTTGAGCATATCTGAGAAATAAAAAGTAAAGAAAAGAACAAAAAAGGAAAAGGGGGGAAACTCAGGGAAGGGATGGAAAGAGGGAAAGGGGTGTAAATGCCGAGTGTCACATATCAGTATAGAATCAGGGCTATGACTTACCGTATATACTCGTGTATAAGCCGACCCGTGTATAAGCCGACCCCCCTACTTTTGCCCCCAAAACCTGGGAAAATCTATTGACTCGCGTATAAGCCGAGGGTGGACCCCAGCACAGGTATACAGCCCCCAGCAGTGGTATACAGGCCCCAGCAGTATAATATACAGCAGCCCCCAGTGGTATATACAGCAGCCCCAGTGGTATTGCAGCCCCTATATACAGCAGCCCCAGTGGTATTGCAGCCCTAGTGGTGTATACAGCAGCCCGTATATACAGCAGCCCCAGTGGTATTGCAGCCCCAGTGGTATTGCAGCCCCTATATACAGCAGCCCCAGTGGTATTGCAGCCCCAGTGGTATTGCAGCCCCTATATACAGCAGCCCCAGTGGTATTGCAGCCCCAGTGGTGTATACAGCAGCCCCTATATACAGCAGCCCCAGTGGTATTGCAGCCCCAGTGGTATTGCAGCCCCTGTATACAGCAGCCCAGTGGTATTGCAGCCCCAGTGGTGTATACAGCAGCCCCAGTGGTATTGCAGCCCCAGTGGTATTGCAGCCCCTATATACAGCAGCCCCAGTGGTATTGCAGCCCCTATATACAGCAGCCCCAGTGGTATTGCAGCCCCAGTGGTGTATACAGCAGCCCCTATATACAGCAGCCCCAGTGGTATTGCAGCCCCAGTGGTATTGCAGCCCCTGTATACAGCAGCCCCAGTGGTATTGCAGCCCCAGTGGTGTATACAGCAGCCCCTATATACAGCAGCCCCAGTGGTATTGCAGCCCCAGTGGTATTGCAGCCCCTATATACAGCAGCCCCAGTGGTAGTATACAGCCCCTGTATACAGCAGCCCCAGTGGTATTGCAGCCCCAGTGGTACTGCAGCCCCTATATACAGCAGCCCCAGTGGTATTGCAGCCCCAGTGGTAGTATACAGCCCCTATATACAGCAGCCCCAGTGGTATTGCAGCCCCAGTGGTAGTATACAGCCCCTGTATACAGCAGCCCCAGTGGTATTGCAGCCCCAGTGGTACTGCAGCCCCTATATACAGCAGCCCCAGTGGTATTGCAGCCCCAGTGGTAGTATACAGCCCCTATATACAGCAGCCCCAGTGGTATTGCAGCCCCAGTGGTAGTATACAGCCCCTGTATACAGCAGCCCCAGTGGTATTGCAGCCCCAGTGGTACTGCAGCCCTATATACAGCAGCCCCAGTGGTATTGCAGCCCCAGTGGTAGTATACAGCCCCTGTATACAGCAGCCCCAGTGGTATTGCAGCCCCAGTGGTACTGCAGCCCCTATATACAGCAGCCCCAGTGGTATTGCAGCCCCAGTGGTAGTATACAGCCCCTGTATACAGCAGCCCCAGTGGTATTGCAGCCCCAGTGGTACTGCAGCCCCTATATACAGCAGCCCCAGTGGTATTGCAGCCCCAGTGTAGTATCCAGCAGCCCCAGTAGTAATAAACAGCCCCCCCTCCTTATCACGTCCCCCCCAGGCTGCGGCAGCTGTGAAAATAACAAACACTGTATACATCACCTTCCGACGCAGCTCTCCGCTCCTCCGGTCCTGTGCCCTCCGCTCGCCGGCTTCTTCTTCCTTGATGTGCCGACTTCTGTGACCGCGCGCAGGAAATGACGTCATCTCCTGCGCCCGGTCACATGACACCGGCACATCAAGGAAGAAGAAGCCGGCGAGCGGAGGGCACAGGACCGGAGGAGCGGAGAGCTGCGTCGGAAGGTGATGTATACAGTGTTTGTTATTTTAACAGCTGCCGCAGCCTGGGGGGGACGTGATAAGGAGGGGGGGCTGTTTATTACTACCGGGGGAGCCATATTAAGGAGGGGGGCTGTGCAGTGCAATATGCACGGCATCCCCCCGCCGTTGATGGACGGGGGGATGCCGTGCATATTCATTGCACTAATGAGGCGGCCCCACGTGACCGCATGCGGTCACCGCGGCCCCCTCCTGCCTCCTCCAGCCCCTGGTCACAGCCCCCCCCCACACAGCATACCGTATGACCCGTGTATAAGCCGAGGGGGGGACTTTTCAGCCCAATTTTTGGGCTGAAAAACTCGGCTTATACACGAGTATATACGGTACATGGTCACATATGTTGTTCACTTTAACCTTGTATGATCTCAGTCCACCGAGGAAACCCAGGATTGAAGATCCACATAGTCCCTGTAAAGAAACCAAGAGGTCCATCTCTCCCGATGCCTTTCCAGGCAACCGGGGTCCCGCGAGGCCCCAGATGCCAATTCCTCCATCCTGCACACCTCATTTAGTTCCGCCACCAACTCCCATCGTGAAGGACGTCTAGTCTTTTTCCACCACCTGGGAATGAGGCGCCTCGCCGACGTCAGGAAGAATCTCAATAGACCCCTCCTGAAACCCTTGGCGGACATAGGATGTAGATTCAGTAAGGCCAACTCCAAGGTGAATGTTATCTTAAGAGCCGTTGTACGTATATAAAGATCATTTACATCTCTCCAGAAAGAAGATATCAATGGGCATCCCCACCATATGTGGGTGTATGAGCCCACTCCTCTAGACATCGCCAGCATCGGTCCGAGGCTTCCGGGAACACCCGGTGTACGTCAGCAGGGCACCTATACCATCTCGCCACCACCTTATAATTTCTCTCCTGAGACAGGGCAGAAAGAGACGCCCTATATGTGGAGATGAAGATTTTTTCCCAGTCTAATATAGATAAAGTTCTATTCAGGTCTCCCTCCCATCTCTCAATATATCCAGGTCTGTCCCCCAAGTCTGTATGTTTACATGTGTGGAATATATTGTAGATTACTGAAATAGCATGCGGTATATATGTCCGCTTGATGCATAGTTGTTCAAAGTCCGTTAAGGGGCGCTTGAGGGACGAGAATGGCAGGGATCTCACATAACTTTCTAATCTTGCATATTGGAACCACGTTCCCTGAGAACTGTCGGTCATATTAGGAAAATCTACTAGTGGCTTGAGTCCAGTTTGGGAGATACAGTCCCTGAGAGTCGGGCGAGATGTTTTAGCGAGACCTAAGAATGAAGTGCATCCCGGATCTATTGGAAATGATGGATTATTGAACAAGAAAGTTAGGGGGCCTGGATTAGTGGTAAGATGCAGTATGCGGGCCTGTCCTCTGAAGGAATCATGTAGTTGCCGGGATAAAAACGAGCGAGTTTCGCGCCCACTTGAGTCCATAGACCAGATCCACACTAGAGGATCATAATGGAGTCCCTCCCGCTCTACATCCACCCATCCTCCCTCCCCCTCCCTAAAGAGATCCAGAAGGCACCTATCCACAGCTGCATAGTGATACAATAGAGGGTCTGGAAGGCCCATTCCACCCTGAGCAACTTTCCTACTAAGTGTCTTAAAGGAGATTCTCGGGCGTTTATGGGACCACAGAAAGCGGGTCCACCCCTGCTTCAGTCTGGAGAAAAAGGAGGCCGGTAAATGGATCGGTAAGGTTTGGAAATAGTAGAGGAGGCGGGGAAGAATGTCCATACGTAAGGCGTGTATTCTGCCCAGCCATGTCAACGAGAGTTTGTTCCATTTGGTCAAGTCCGACTCCAAAAGTGACAACAAGGGCATGTAATTATGTACAAAAAGGAGCGATGGATCCCTAGACAACCTAATTCCTAGATATCCCAAGGACCCCTCCTTCCATTTGAAAGGGTAGTCTTTAGCTAAAAGTGAAACCACCAAACCTGACAAGGTGATGTTGAGTAGTTCGGACTTTGAGGGATTTATCTTAAAGTTGCTCAATCTACCGAACTCCTCCATGTTGTCAATAACATGAGGGAGGGATATCAGAGGGTTTGTGATATATATTAGCAGGTCGTCTGCAAATAAGGCGATCTTATGTTCCTTCTTTCCCACTACTAGGCCCTGTACCGATTTGTCAATCTTCAAGGCACACGCCAGGGCCTCCATGCACAAAATATATAATAAAGGGGATAATGGGCAGCCCTGGCGCGTACCGTTGCAGACCGAGAAAGAGTCTGACAACACGCCATTAATTCGTAGACATGCAGTTGGATGAGTACATAAAGCCGCTATGCGGTGAAGCATAGTCTCACCCATCCCCACATGACGAAGAACGGCAAACATGAATCCCCAGTGCACCCTGTCAAACGCTTTTTCTGCGTCTACTGACAGGATGCACATGGGTGTCGATCGCCTACGGGCAGCGTCGATTAAGGCCACCGATCTGATCGTATTCTCTCTAGCCTCCCTTCCAGGGACAAACCCCACCTGGTCTCCATGTATCAACCCGGGGAGGAGATGTTTGAGTCTGTTTGCCAACAGCTTAGAATATAGTTTTATATCTAGGTTGATTAAAGAGATGGGTCTGTAGTTACCACACGATGCCACATCCTTCCCGGGTTTATGCAGGACCACCACATGGGCCATGAGTGCTTGAGCCGGGAAGGATCCTCCTGAGGAAACATCATTGCACACTGACAAAAATATCGGTCCCAGAAGATCTATATATTTTTTATAGAAGCCTGCGGAATACCCGTCAGGTCCCGGACTCTTACCAGGCTTCATGTCTCTAATCCCGGCCTCAATTTCCCCCAGAGTAAAGTCAGCGGATAACTGGTTCTCGTCCTCCAAAGACAGACCGGGCATGCCCGTCCTCCTAATGTAGTCCAAGAAATCCTCCTCAGATGCTCGGGGGGCCTCTAAATTATATAAGGAAGAATAGAAATCTCGAAATCTATTTAGAATATCACTGGTTTTATGGAGCATAGTGCCCTCTGGATCTCGAATGTGGGATATATACGTTCTAGGGGGCCTAGGGTGGAGAGCCCTAGCCAATAATTTCCCACTTTTGTTGCCCAACGTATAGAAGTGAGATTTAGTCCACTCCCTGTTCATCCTGTCTTTTTGATCAAGAATAGACAATAACTTATGCCTTATAGTAGATAAAAGGGACAAGCCCTGTGGTGTTGGATTCTCCTTGTGTCTCGACTCCAGCTCGGCAATCTGGGCAAGCTATGTACAGGAATTTTTAACCCCTTGACGACCGATCATTGACTTTTGACGACGGCGTTAGCCGGGCCTTATTCCTTTGCCATAGTTTTCACGTCGGGCGGGGGAATGGCAGCCTCGGCTAGCCCCGTCAGCAATTGTGGGGATCGCAGCTGTCCTACCATCAGCTGGGATCCCAACCTCCGAAAATTAAATAGTTTAATATTTATTCCACAGGGTAAATGCCATAAAAAAATTTTAAAAGCCTGAATTTCTATTTTTTTCACTGTTTGAGTCACAAAAAGAAGTCATAAAACGCGATCAACAAATCGAATATGCCCCAAAATGGTCAGAATAAAAACTACAACTCTTCCCGCAAAAAATGAGGCATCCCACTGCTCCGTAGTCAGAAAAATAAAAGCGCTACGGGGCTGCGCATGCGGCGAGGCAAAATCCTCTGTCATTATTTAAAAAAAAAACATTTTACTTTTTAAAAGTAGTAAAAAAGAAAAAGTCATAAATTTTGTATGGGTGTGTCCGACCTGACCCGGAGAATAAAGGTGTTCTGTTACTTTTACCGCACGGGAAATTAACTAATAATAAAACTCAAAAAATATTAACGTAATAAATTTTTTTTTTAATTCTCCCTCTCCTAAAAATAAATAAAAGTTATACAAAACAGTATATGCACCCAAAGTGGTGCAAAATCGTTGTATGCAAAAAAAAACACGACTTGCTTTTATGGCAGATATTAATCAAGCGCCACCCCCAACTTCTTGGAATGTGGGCACTTTTTTTTAAGAGGATGTCATAGAGTAATTCCTGACCGAACAGCGGCGTACTTCTCTGGGATGCCAATCTCGTGTTCACTCAGGACCATTGGCTTCCCCGGGCCCGGGAATGCATGTGCGGAATTTGAGGGGGCGTCCACTGTCATGGCATCAGGGACGAATTGATTCAACCGATCTAAGATCTTCCAGATCATCGACGCATTCAGCTCCTCACTCACCTTTAGTCCCCCAATCTTTCGGAACCCGAAGTCTAACGTTAATTTTCGCTTGTCAAACCGGATCTAACGAATATCTATCAGAATCCATCGAAAAAACGGGCAATTTCAAAAGAGGGGGCTAACCCGTACCCAACCCCCACTTAGATCCCAATATCTCGGGAACGAAAGGAGATCTAACGTTAATTTTCGCTGATCAAACCGGATCTAACGAATATCTATTCAGAATCCATCGAAAAAAACGGGCAATTTCAAAAGAGGGGGGCTAGCTACGGGTTAGCCCCCCCAATATCTCGGAACGAAAGGAGATCTAACGTTAATTTTGCTGATGAAACCGGATCTAACGAATATCTATCAGAATCCATCGAAAAAACGGGCAATTTCAAAGAGGGGGGGCTAACCCGTACCCAACCCCCCACCTGAGACCCCCAATATCTCGTGAACGAAAGGAGATCTAACGTTAATTTTTGCTGATCAAACCGGATCTAACGAATATCTATCAGAATCCATCGAAAAAAACGGGCAATTTCAAAAGAGGGGGGCTAGCTACGGGTTAGCCCCCCCCAATATCTCGGGAACGAAAGGAGATCTAACGTTAATTTTTGCTGATGAAACCGGATCTAACGAATATCTATCAGAATCCATCGAAAAAAACGGGCAATTTCAAAGTAGGGGGGCTAACCGTACCCAACCCCCCACCTGAGACCCCCAATATCTCGTGAACGAAAGGAGATCTAACGTTAATTTTTGCTGATCAAACCGGATCTAACGAATATCTATCAGAATCCATCGAAAAAACGGGCAATTTCAAAAGAGGGGGGCTAGCTACGGGTTAGCCCCCCCAATATCTCGGGAACGAAAGGAGATCTAACGTTAATTTTCGCTGATCAAACCGGATCTAACGAATATCTATTAGAATCCATCGAAAAAAACGGGCAATTTCAAAAGAAGGGGGGCTAGCTACGGGTTAGCCCCCCCCAATATCTCGGGAACGAAAGGAGATCTAACGTTAATTTTTGCTGATGAAACCGGATCTAACGAATATCTATCAGAATCCATCGAAAAAAACGGGCAATTTCAAAGGAGGGGGGCTAACCCGTACCCAACCCCCACCTGAGACCCCCAATATCTCGTGAACGAAAGGAGATCTAACGTTAATTTTTGCTGATCAAACCGGATCTAACGAATATCTATCAGAATCCATTGAAAAAACGGGCAATTTCAAAAGAGGGGGGCTAACCCGAACCCAACCCCCCACCTTAGACTCCCAATATCTCGGGAACGAAAGGAGATCTAACGTTAATTTTTGCTGATCAAACCGGATCTAACGAATATCTATTAGAATCCATCGAAAAAAAACGGGCAATTTCAAAAGAAGGGGGGCTAGCTACGGGTTTGCCCCCCCCAATATCTCGGGAACGAAAGGAGATCTAACGTTAATTTTTGCTGATGAAACCGGATCTAACGAATATCTATCAGAATCCATCGAAAAAAAAACGGGCAATTTCAAAGGAGGGGGGCTAACCCGTACCCAACCCCCACCTGAGACCCCCAATATCTCGTGAACGAAAGGAGATCTAACGTTAATTTTTGCTGATCAACCGGATCTAACGAATATCTATCAGAATCCATCGAAAAAAACGGGCAATTTCAAAAGAGGGGGGCTAACCCGTACCCAACCCCCCACCTTGACCCCAATATCTCGGGAACGAAAGGAGATCTAACGTTAATTTTTGCTGATAAACCGGATCTAATGAATATCTATCAGAATCCATCGAAAAAAACGAGCAATTTCAAAGAGGGGGGCTAACCCGTACCCAACCCCCCACCTTAGACCCCCAATATCTCGGAACGAAAGGAGATCTAACGTTAATTTTTGCTGATCAAACCGGATCTAACGAATATCTATCAGAATCCATCGAAAAAAACGGGCAATTTCAAAAGAGGGGGGCTAACCCGTACCCAACCCCCCACCTGAGACCCCCAATATCTCGTGAACGAAAGGAGATCTAACGTTAATTTTTGCTGATCAAACCGGATCTAACGAATATCTATCAGAATCCATCGAAAAAACGGGCAATTTCAAAAGAGGGGGGCTAACCCGTACCCAACCCCCCACCTTAGACCCCCGATATCTCGGGAACGAAAGGAGATCTAACGTTAATTTTTGCTGATCAAACCGGATCTAATGAATATCTATCAGAATCCATCGAAAAAAACGAGCAATTTCAAAAGAGGGGGGGCTAACCCGTACCCAACCCACCACCTTAGACCCCCAATATCTCGTGAACGAAAGGAGATTTAACGTTAATTTTTGCTGATCAAACCGGATCTAACGAATATCTATCAGAATCCATCGAAAAAAACGGGCAATTTCAAAAGAGGGGGGCTAACCCGTACCCAACCCCCCACCTGAGACCCCCAATATCTCGTGAACGAAAGGAGATCTAACGTTAATTTTTGCTGATCAAACCGCATCTAACGAATATTTATTAGAATCCATCGAAAAAAACGGGCAATTTCAAAAGAGGGGGGCTAGCTACGGGTTAGCCCCCCCAATATCTCGGGAACCAAAGGAGATCTAACGTTAATTTTTGCTGATCAAACCGGATCTAACGAATATCTATCAGAATCCATCGAAAAAAAACGGGCAATTTCAAAAGAGGGGGGGCTAACCCGTACCCAACCCCCCACCTTAGACCCCCGATATCTCGGGAACGAAAGGAGATCTAACGTTAATTTTTGCTGATCAAACCGGATCTAACGAATATCTATCAGAATCCATCGAAAAAACGGGCAATTTCAAAAGAGGGTGGGCTAACCCGTACCCAACCCCCCACCTTAGACCCCCAATATCTCGTGAACGAAAGGAGATCTAACGTTAATTTTTGCTGATCAAACCGGATCTAACGAATATCTATCAGAATCCATCGAAAAATCGGGCAATTTCAAAAGAGGGGGGGCTAACCCGTACCCAACCCCCCACCTGAGACCCCCAATATCTCGTGAACGAAAGGAGATCTAACGTTAATTTTTGCTGATCAAACCGGATCTAACGAATATCTATCAGAATCCATCGAAAAAAACGGGCAATTTCAAAAGAGGGGGGGCTAGCTACGGGTTAGCCCCCCCCAATATCTCGGGAACGAAAGGAGATCTAACGTTAATTTTTGCTGATCAAACCGGATCTAACGAATATCTATTAGAATCCATCGAAAAAAACGGGCAATTTCAAAAGAGGGGGGGCTAGCTGCGGGTTAGCCCCCCCAATATCTCGGGAACAAAAGGAGATCTAACGTTAATTTTTGCTGATCAAACCGGATCTAACGAATATCTATTAGAATCCATCGAAAAAACGGGCAATTTCAAAAGAAGGGGGGCTAGCTACGGGTTAGCCCCCCCAATATCTCGGGAACGAAAGGAGATCTAACGTTAATTTTTGCTGATGAAACCGGATCTAACGAATATCTATCAGAATCCATCGAAAAAAACGGGCAATTTCAAAGGAGGGGGGCTAACCCGTACCCAACCCCCCACCTGAGACCCCCAATATTTCGTGAACGAAAGGAGATCTAACGTTAATTTTTGCTGATCAAACCGGATCTAACGAATATCTATCAGAATCCATCGAAAAAACGGGCAATTTCAAAAGAGGGGGGCTAGCTACGGGTTAGCCCCCCCCAATATCTCGGGAACGAAAGGAGATCTAACGTTAATTTTCGCTGATTAAACCGGATCTAACGAATATCTATTAGAATCCATCGAAAAAAACGGGCAATTTCAAAGAAGGGGGGCTAGCTACGGGTTAGCCCCCCCCAATATCTCGGGAACGAAAGGAGATCTAACGTTAATTTTTGCTGATGAAACCGGATCTAACGAATATCTATCAGAATCCATCGAAAAAACGGGCAATTTCAAAGGAGGGGGGCTAACCCGTACCCAACCCCCCACCTTAGACCCCCGATATCTCGGGAACGAAAGGAGATCTAACGTTAATTTTTGCTGATCAAACCGGATCTAACGAATATCTATCAGAATCCATCGAAAAAACGAGCAATTTCAAAAGAGGGGGGGCTAACCCGTACCCAACCCCCCACCTTAGACCCCCGATATCTCGGGAACGAAAGGAGATCTAACGTTAATTTTTGCTGATCAAACCGGATCTAACGAATATCTATCAGAATCCATCGAAAAAACGGGCAATTTCAAAAGAGGGGGGGCTAACCCGTACCCAACCCCCCACCTGAGACCCCAATATCTCGTGAACGAAAGGAGATCTAACGTTAATTTTTGCTGATCAAACCGGATCTAACGAATATCTATCAGAATCCATCGAAAAAAACGGGCAATTTCAAAAGAGGGGGGCTAACCCGTACCCAACCCCCCACCTTAGACCCCCAATATCTTGGGAACGAAAGGAGATCTAACGTTAATTTTTGCTGATCAAACCGGATCTAATGAATATCTATCAGAATCCATCGAAAAAACGAGCAATTTCAAAAGAGGGGGGGCTAACCCGTACCCAACCCACCACCTTAGACCCCCAATATCTCGTGAACGAAAGGAGATCTAACGTTAATTTTTGCTGATCAAACCGGATCTAACGAATATCTATCAGAATCCATCGAAAAAACGGGCAATTTCAAAAGAGGGGGGGCTAACCCGTACCCAACCCCCACCTGAGACCCCCAATATCTCGTGAACGAAAGGAGATCTAACGTTAATTTTTGCTGATCAAACCGCATCTAACGAATATCTATTAGAATCCATCGAAAAAACGGGCAATTTCAAAAGAGGGGGGCTAGCTACGGGTTAGCCCCCCCAATATCTCGGGAACGAAAGGAGATCTAACGTTAATTTTTGCTGATCAAACCGGATCTAACGAATATCTATTAGATTCCATCGAAAAAACGGGCAATTTCAAAAGAGGGGGGGCTAGCTGCGGGTTAGCCCCCCCCCAATATCTCGGGAACGAAAGGAGAGCTAACGTTAATTTTTGCTGATCAAACCGGATCTAACGAATATCTATTAGAATCCATCGAAAAAACGGGCAATTTCAAAAGAGGGGGGGCTAGCTACGGGTTAGCCCCCCCTGAAAAAGATCCTAAATATCTCATTTTGTAGAGGAGATCTAACGTTAGTTTTGGTTGATCAAACCGGATCTAACAAAGATCTAACGAATGGAAACATTTTATACCCAAATTCTCTATAAGGGGGGCTAACCCGGGCTAGGTCACTATTCTGCTGGTGCAGTTACTGTGTACATACATTACATTACTGATCCTGAGTTACCTCCTGTATTATACTCCAGAGCTGCACTCACTACTCTGCTGGTGCAGTCACTGTGTACATACATTACATTACTGATCCTGAGTTACCTCCTGTATTATACTCCAGAGCTGCACTCACTGTTCTGCTGGTGCAGTCACTGTGTATATGTATTACATTACTGATCCTGAGTTACCTCCTGTATTATACTCCAGAGCTGCACTCACTACTCTGCTGGTGCAGTCACTGTGTACATACATTACATTACTGATCCTGAGTTACCGCCTTTATTATACTCCAGAGCTGCACTCACTACTCTGCTGGTGCAGTCACTGTGTACATACATTACATTACTGATCCTGAGTTACCTCCTGTATTATACTCCAGAGCTGCACTCACTACTCTGCTGGTGCAGTCACTGTGTACATACATTACATTACTGATCCTGAGTTACCGCCTGTATTATACTCCAGAGCTGCACTCACTACTCTGCTGGTGCAGTCACTGTGTACATACATTTCATTCTTTATCTTGTACTGATCATACGTTATATCCTGAGTTTGTTTTGAATGACTGCATCTGAGTCCTCCATTCATTTCGAAGCAGAGTGGGAGTATATAGCAGATGGATCAAAGCCAATCCATACCTTCCGCTGTCCTTTCTTTGTATACTCCTCTACTCTTTGAAATGACTGGAGGACACATACACAGAGCTCAACCCTAATGAAATGGCGCAACAGCAGAATCACCAAATATATAACACATTCGGGACTTTCGGAAAGCTGAACTATGTGAATTGGCTGGGGTCACACGTGACATTCAGTTTTTCTGCATCTTCAAAACCTGATTCTGTTTTTGGAAATTGCCATTTTTGCATCTACAAAACGCTATGCATTAACAGATGGTACCTATATGTACCATGCATTAACAGATGGTGCCTATATGTACCATGCATTAACAGATGGTGCCTATATGTACTATGCATTAACAGATGGTACCTATATGTACCATGCATGAACAGATGGTACCTATATGTACCATGCATTAACAGATGGTGCCTATGTGTACCATGCATTAACAGATGGTGCCTATATGTACCATGCATTAACAGATGGTGCCTATATGTACCATGCATTAACAGATGGTGCCTATGTGTACCATGCATTAACAGATGGTGCCTATATGTACCATGCATTAACAGATGGTGCCTATGTGTACCATGCATTAACAGATGGTGCCTATATGTACCATGCATTAACAGATGGTGCCTATATGTACCATGCATTAACAGATGGTGCCTATATGTACTATGCATTAACAGATGGTACCTATATGTACCATGCATTAACAGATGGTGCCTATATGTACCATGCATTAACAGATGGTGCCTATATGTACCATGCATTAACAGATGGTGCCTATATGTACCATGCATTAACAGATGGTGCCTATATGTACCATGCATTAACAGATGGTACCTATATGTACCATGCATTAACAGATGGTGCCTATATGTACCATGCATTAACAGATGGTGCCTATATGTACCATGCATTAACAGATGGTACCTATATGTACTATGCATTAACAGATGGTACCTATATGTACCATGCATTAACAGATGGTGCCTATATGTACCATGCATTAACAGATGGTGCCTATATGTACCATGCATTAACAGATGGTGCCTATATGTACCATGCATTAACAGATGGTACCTATATGTACCATGCATTAACAGATGGTACCTATATGTACCATGCATTAACAGATGGTATCTATATGTACTATGCATTAACAGATGGTGCCTATATGTACCATGCATTAACAGATGGTACCTATATGTACTATGCATTAACAGATGGTGCCTATATGTACCATGCATTAACAGATGGTACCTATATGTACTATGCATTAACAGATGGTACCTATATGTACTATGCATTAACAGATGGTACCTATATGTACTATGCATTAACAGATGGTGCCTATATGTACCATGCATTAACAGATGGTACCTATATGTACTATGCATTAACAGATGGTGCCTATATGTACTATGCATTAACAGATGGTGCCTATATGTACTATGCATTAACAGATGGTGCCTATATGTACCATGCATTAACAGATGGTACCTATATGTACTATGCATTAACAGATGGTACCTATATGTACTATGCATTAACAGATGGTGCATATATGTACTATGCATTAACAGATGGTACCTATATGTACTATGCATTAACAGATGGTACTTATATGTACTATGCATTAACAGATGGTACCTATATGTACCATGCATTAACAGATGGTACCTATATGTACTATGCATTAACAGATGGTACCTATATGTACCATGCATTAACAGATGGTACCTATATGTACCATGCATTAACAGATGGTACCTATATGTACTATGCATTAACGGATGGTGCCTATATGTACTATGCGTTAACAGATGGTGCCTATATGTACCATGCTTTAACAGATGGTACCTATATGTACTATGCATTAACGGATGGTACCTATATGTACTATGCATTAACAGATGGTACCTATATGTACTATGCATTAACAGATGGTGCCTATATGTACTATGCGTTAACAGATGGTGCCTATATGTACCATGCATTAACAGATGGTTCCTATATGTACTATGCGTTAACAGATGGTGCCTATATGTACCATGCATTAACAGTTGGTACTTATATGTACCATGCATTAACAGATGGTACCTATATGTACTATGCATTAACAGATGGTGCCTATATGTACTATGCATTAACAGATGGTACCTATATGTACCATGCTTTAACAGATGGTGCCTATATGTACTATGCGTTAACAGATGGTGCCTATATGTACCATGCATTAACAGTTGGTACTTATATGTACCATGCATTAACAGATGGTGCCTATATGTGTCAAGGTAGAAAATACACTTTTCCACTATACTTATATTTTCCTTATATACTTTTATATTTTATATTTTTACTAATACTCTAGATGAGAAACAATACGTTTTTCCCTTAATCTAGTATCCAATAGATATATCTGTCTGCTGAAAAGAAGATACTGTTGTGTTGAGATGGATGAGAACTGAGAAGATAAGCTGTCCCTGGATGCCTGTGTCAAGGAGTATCAGGAGAAACCTGAGATGTCCTATATGCCAGGAGCCCAGAGATGGCACCGTGTCAAGAAGAAGGATGGACTCAACAGAGAAGACAAAGGACTAATTATTACTAACAGAGATAGATATATTAGCCTAACCCCACCTAACCCCCATCTAATCCCACCTTGTCCTGGCCAATTCACGCCTATTCCCTAGAGTATAAAATGCTGTGTACCCGGAAATAAAGTCAGTTGCTGTGACCATTGCCATTGCTTAATAAAGCAACGAACATATTATAAGTTTGAACCAGATTCTCCGTCTGATTTACTCTTATCTGGTACCATATGTTCATAGTCTAATCTGGAGTGACTGGTGAAGGAGTGTATTGTCGCAACGACCCCGACATATGTACCATGCATTAACAGATGGTACCTATATGTACCATGCGTTAACGGATGCGTTTCCCATATGGCCCTATGTTAAAAAGAACGCATAGCGTTTTTTAGCAGTGCATTTAGACACTGCGTTTTTTGCATTGGAGCCTATGGATCCGCTAACAGATCTGTTGTTCAACAAATTGTAAGTTGAAAAACGGATGCTTTTAGCGGATCCAAGGCTCAAGTGTGACCCCAGGCATTCTTCCAATCACGACTAAGCCTCTATTGTTCTTGTTGCATTGTGTCTTTTATTCATGTGAATGAGCCCCAGGTGTTTTCAGTGGGATTTTTTTCTCACCAGTCAGTTAATTTATTATTTTAAGGAGATAACATCTGGATGATAGGCCGATGTCACATAACTGGAGCCATATGTAATCCGTAGATGTGACCCCTACCGCTAGCTAGCAGCCAAGAAGAGACCAAGATTGGGGGCTTCACTTGGACGAGCGCGGCTCTGTGACATGCCAAGATTTTATTTGTTGCTTTAATGTTGTATGAAGAGTTTTTCATACTTCTGACAAGAGCAAAAGTTTCAGTAGTGCATAGCCCGATCCAAAATGACTGCAGCCAACAATACATGAGCGCAACAAATAATAATAATCAAGAATGTTTACATTCACTAACGATATAGAAAATGGCGCAAATAGGTTAGAAAGCTCAGATAGAGCTCATTGTTTTATAACATTGAACCAAAAACTCTGCATAGAGATACATGATTAAAGGGGCTGTCAACTACTTAAAGTAGATACTGATGGTTTTCATTATATCATAGCGTACAGCAGCTCAGTTCCTATTCACTTCAATAGGACCTGAGAACGTCCACTATATCGTGTATAGAGACATTATGTTCTGTTCCTGTAAACGTTATACATCCAGCAAACATCTCATCAATGGGGGTGTCGGTTGTTCCTCCCACCTATCTGATATAGATAATAGTTTATCAGAATATGTCATTATTACTCAAATAGTAGACAACTACTTTAAATTCTGTCTTCCTTAAACCACCATTAGGGCGAGCTCAGGAGCTTACTTAATTCAATAACTACACAGAATACAAAGTGCTCCCCCTAGTGGTGGCTGCAGCATTAGTGAATTATATTATGTAAAGAAACAAGACAGAAGAAGAATCAACGCCTTCGAAATGTGGAGCTGAAGAAGGATGTTATCAATACCATGGATGGCAAGAAGAACAAACAAATCAAGCCAGACATGTCACTGGAAGCAAAGATCACCAAGCTACGACTTGTCTGCAAATCATAGGAAGAGAGAAATCACTGGAGAAGGACATCATGGTCGGAAGAATAAAAGGAACAAGGCAAAGAGGAAGACCAGCAACCCGATGGCTTGATACAATCAAGATAATAGTGGACAAGAACCTAGTGGACCTGTCTAGGCTTGAAGAAGATCCTGGTGGACCTATGTAGGCTTGGAGAAGACCCTGGTGGACCTATCTAGGCTTGGAGTAGATCCTGGTGGACTTATGTAGGCTTGGAAAAGACCCTGGTGGACCTATCTAGGCTTGGAAAAGATCCTGGTGGACCTATGTAGGCTTGGAGAAGACCCTGGTAGACCTATGTAGGCTTGGAAAAGACCCTGGTGGACCTATCTAGGCTTGGAAAAGATCCTGGTGGACCTATGTAGGCTTGGAGAAGATCCTGGTGGACCTATCTAGGCTTGGAGAAGACCCTGGTGGACCTATCTAGGCTTGGAAAAGATCCTGGTGGACCTATGTAGGCTTGGAAAAGACCCTGGTGGACCTATGTAGGCTTGGAGAAGACACTGGTAGACCTATGTAGGCTTGGAAAAGACCCTGGTGGACCTATCTAGGCTTGGAAAAGATCCTGGTGGACCTATGTAGGCTTGGAGAAGATCCTGGTGGACCTATCTAGGCTTGGAGAAGACCCTGGTGGACCTATCTAGGCTTGGAAAAGATCCTGGTGGACCTATGTAGGCTTGGAAAAGACCCTGGTGGACCTATGTAGGCTTGGAGAAGACCCTGGTGGACCTATCTAGGCTTGGAGAAGATCCTGGTGGACCTATGTAGGCTTGGAGAAGACCCTGGTGGACCTATGTAGGCTTGAAGAAGACCCTGGTGGACCTATCTAGGCTTGGAGAAGACTCTGGTAGACCTATCTAGGCTTGGAGAAGACTCTGCTAGACCTATCTAGGCTTGGAGAAGAGCATGTTGGACCTATCTAGGCTTGGAGAAGACTCTGGTAGACCTATCTAGGCTGCACAAGATCGATTTTCCTAAAGAGCATTTATCCATCAAGTCACCATGGCTCCAGATCGAGCTGAAAGCAGATAAATAATAATGAACACTGTTGATTGAAGAAACCCAAACATCACATGGAATTTATCATCTTTATGTAAAAAAAATGCAACAAACCCTTATGCACAGGAAAAACAGAAGAAAAATCCAACATCGACAAGATTGATCATATGATTAAAACTTGATTTCAATTAATCTCCATTAAAAGAGGAGGTACAGAAATGTAAAACCATACAACATAGTAGACAATGGTCTACATGTTTCAAGCAGGCAACATTGCTCTTCATCATTTCCTTTTGCATCAGCCCTGTCTTGTATTTCCTTTAGTTGTGCAATACTTTGATACATTTTGTGCAAATAACGGCAGCGCGGCCACAAGAAAAAAAAGCCTGACTTTAAAAGTTCTTCACCTGATGAATTCCACCAACGTTTATTAGAAAACTTGTAAAACCTTTAACTTATAGGGTACACTGCAAACGTCTGGCAGAACATCTGCTGCGTATTACACGACCAGATTGTGGATCAGATTTTAGGAAATTTCATGCTCATGCTACAAAGGATATTTTCAGCCAAAACTTAGTAGTGCGGTAGATCTGAAATCTTAAAGGGGTTGTCCTGGCTTTTTGTATAATTTATAGATGTATCCAGGCTGCAAAGTGCTGACTGTTTGTAATTTATAACCTGTCAGCATTTTGCAGGGTTACCTAGTGTAACGGAGCGGCTCGCTGGCAACGTCAGGAAGCACGAGGAGGCAGCTTTGCATAGGTGAGACCAGAAGGGTTTATTTGCTCATAAGCCATTCCACAGGGAAAACACACACAGCAAACACAGAATCCTAATCACTTTCCCCCTGTGCCTACGTCCAACCTCCCTTACATAGCCGGACACCACGCCCCTGGGAGGGTATGTGAGTCCTGAACCCGCCCGTCACTCTCAGGACTCATAAGCCGGCCCCTTGGTTACTAACAACTCCCTCAGTGTTGCTCTCCACTAAGAGATGCTAATGCCGGCTTACATCACAGACCTCAGGTAGGCCTGTGACACATACCTGCCATCCACTATGCGTCCCCTTGCCCTCTTACACACCTCCCCCCTCTGCCGAAAGCCGTCGGGCTCGGCACCGCGGACAACCAAACAGGGGATACGGGAGAGAGCATCAGCGTTGCCATGGAGCTTTCCCGCCCGGTGCTCCACTCGGAAACGAAAGTCCTGCAGGGCCAAAAACCAACGAGTGACCCTCGCGTTTTTCCCCTTCGAGTCCCTCAACCACCGGAGAGGGGCATGGTCAGACACCAACCGGAACTGTCGCCCCAACAAATAGTAACGTAGTGTGTCCACCGCCCACTTTATGGCCAGGCACTCCTTTTCAATCACGGAATAACGCATCTCACTAGGGGACAGTTTCCTGCTCAGGTAGAGGACCGGGTGTTCCTCCCCCTGAATCTCCTGGGACAGGACTGCCCCCAAACCGTTATCTGAGGCATCCGTTTGGAGAACAAATTCCCTCTTGAAGTCGGGAGCGAGCAAGACCGGTCGCCTACAGAGAGCCTCTTCAATCCCGAAAAGGCAGCTTCCGCCTCTGTCGTCCACAGAGCCATAGACGACTTGGTCCCCTTCAAGAGGTTAGTCAAGGGTGCAGCCATTACAGCAAACTCAGGGATGAACCGCCTGTAGTATCCGACTATACCCAGGAAGCCTCGGACTTGTCTCTTAGACGAGGGTCGCGGCCACTGCTGGATCGCTGCGACCTTTGTGATTTGGGGCTTGATCATGCCTCTGCCGACAACATATCCCAGGTATTTGGCCTCGGACTTCCCCAGGGCACATTTCTTTGGGTTTACCGTAAACCCCGCCGTCCTCAGAGCATCCAGCACCGCTTGGAGCTTCACCAGATGGCTCTGCCAGTCGAGACTGAAAACCACAATATCGTCCAGATAGGCAGCGGCGTAGTCTTTATGCGGCGTGAGGATCCGATCCATGGCCCTTTGAAAAGTGGCTGGGGCCCCCTGCAATCCAAACGGCATTCGGACATAGTGAAAGCACCCATCCGGCGTAGAGAACGCGGTCTTCTCTTTGGCTCCCGATGCCATAGGGATCTGCCAATACCCTTTGGTGAGGTCTAGGGTAGTGATGTACCTGGCGGGTCCCAGGCGCTCGATCAGCTCGTCGACTCGCGGCATGGGATAGGCGTCAAAGTTGGAGACCTCGTTCAGTTTTCGATAATCGTTACAGAATCTCCATTCGCCGTCGGGTTTCGGTACCAATACTATGGGGCTTGACCAACCACTCTTGGATTCCTCTATCACACCCAATTTCAGCATCCGGGCTACCTCCTTGGAGATCACATCCCGTCGGGCCTCGGGTATCCTATATGGCTTCAGGTTCACCCGCACCTGTGGTTCCGTCAGAATGTCATGTTCTACCACGGTGGTGCACCCTGGCAGCTCTGTGAACAAATTCCTGTTCTGCTGTAACAGCTCTCTACACTGCTGTTTCTGGCTTTCGGAGAGGGTGTCCGCTATGGTCACGGCTTCAATGTCGTTCACCGGCCTGCCCACCGAGCAGGGCACACCTTGGGCCTCCCGATCTCGCCATGCCTTGAGGAGGTTGATATGATAGATTTGGTACGACTTCCTTCGTCCCGGTTGGTGGACCTTGTAGTTCACTTCGCCGAGCTTCTCAACGACCTCATATGGCCCTTGCCATTTGGCGAGGAACTTGCTTTCCACTGTGGGTATCAGGACCAGGACCCGGTCCCCGGGATGAAACTGCCGGATTCTGGCGGAGCGGTTGTAGACTCGGGCCTGAGCCTCCTGGGCCTGCAGGAGATGTTCCCTTAGGATCGGCATCACTTTCTCCATTCTCTCCTGCATCATGGCGTCGTGCTCAATGACACTCCGATGAGGTGTGACTTCGGCTTCCCAGGTTTCCTTGGCTACATCTAGGAGACCGCATGGATGTCGTCCATACAGGAGCTCGAATGGTGAGAAACCCGTGGAAGCCTGTGGAACCTCCCGAATGGAAAACAGCAGATACGGTAGGAGACAGTCCCAGTCCTACCACTTTCCTTAACATGCCTTTGAGGGTTTTGTTGAACCTCTCGACAAGGCCGTCTGTTTGAGGATGGTATACAGAAGTCCTCAGCTGGGTGATCTGAAGGACCCTGCACAACTCGCTCATCACCTTACTCATGAAGGGGGGTACCCTGATCTGTCAGGATTTCTTTTGGTAACCCCGTGCGAGAAAACACCTGAACCAGCTCCTTAGCTATGCTCTTCGCCGAGGAGTTGCGTAAGGGAATCGCTTCGGGGTACCGGGTGGCATAGTCCAGGATAACTAAGATATACTGATGACCCCGAGCCGATTTCACCAGGGGCCCCACCAAGTCCATAGCTATTCGCTCAAAGGGGATTTCGATGATGGGTAATGGTACCAGGGGACTACGAAAGTGCCTGGTAGGGGTGGTTATTTGACAGGTAGGGCAAGATTGGCAGTATCTCGCTATCTCCCGGTGACACCCAGGCCAATAGAACCGTTGCAGTATCCGGTCCTGTGTTTTCTCTACCCCTAGATGACCCCCTAAGATATGGGAATGGGCCATGTTGAGTACTTGCTGCCGATACGGCCCCGGTACTAACAACTGTTCCACCCGGTCGTCCTTCACCTTCGTCACCCGGTATAACAATTCCTCACTTAGCATAAAATGGGGGAACCTAGTGTCGCTCCCTGGCTCCTGTGGGACCCCGTTGATGACCGTGACACTATTGAATGCTTCCCTTAGAGTCAGGTCTTTATGTTGGGCTGTCCCAAAGTTCTCCCTGGTCGCCCCCAAGTTCAGTACCGTGGTCTCGGGCGGTGCTTCCTCCTCATCCCCTCCGAGGACACCAAGCGGGAACTCAGCCATGTCAGAGTGGGGAGAGGTCGTTTCCACGGGCCCCACTCCCGGACCCTGCCCCCACAGCTGCCAAAATAAACAAAAGTCCCGGCCGATAATGATGGGGTGTAGCAAGTCCTGGACGACTCCGACTTCATGAGTTCTCACCCCATGTGCCGTCTCAATGTCCACTCGAGCTACTGGATAGTCCTTGGCGTCACCGTGGATACACCGCACTCCGACCCTTTTCCCAGGGACCAGGACAAGGGACGGGAAGTCCCTCACCAGAGTAACGAGGCTCCCGGAGTCCAACAGCCCGACCACGCTCCTCCCGTTCACTTTCACCGGACACGCTGGGGGCCCTTCGCTAGATATACTGGTCATACTGCAGACTGAGTATGCAAAATAAGAACAGCGGCGACCCATGCTGCAATCCATCTGTTCAGGGGTCAAGGGACACCGTGCCGCAATGTGGCCTGGACCATGGCATCTCCAACATATGATCTCGCCCGTAGGGACCTTGGGCACCGCCTCCCCCGCCCTTAGGGACCTTGGACACCCCACCCCCTTTTGGGCCTCAGCCCGCAGCTGGGTCCCCCAGTAAGGAGCGGGCAATCTGGCCCCAGGCCCTTCCATCCCCTGGTATCTCTCCACCAGCCCGATAAGGTCATCCGCGTTCTGGGGATCACCCTGGGCAACCCAGGTCTGAACGGATCGTGGCAGGGAGTGTACAAACCGATCCATCACGACACGCTCCACCATCTGTGCTGGCGTAGAGCTCTCCGGCTGCAGCCATTTCTGGACCAAGTGCAACAGGTCGAACATTTGGGAGCGAGGCGGTCTGTCTCGATGATACGCCCATTGGTGAACCCTTGGCGCCCTCACAGTCATTGTCACCCCCAGGCGGGCTAGTATCTCCGTTTTTAACTTGCTATATTCCTTAGCGTCTTGCAGGGCCAAATCATAATAAGCATTCTGGGGCTCCCCGGATAGATATGGCGCCAGCACCTCTGCCCACTGTGCTGGTGGGAGCCCCTCTCTCTCTGCAACACGCTCAAAAACAGTCAGAAAAGCCTCTATGTCATCTCCTGGAGTCATTTTCTGCAGGGCTCCTCTCACAGCTTTTCTAATAGAAAAATCGCCCACTGACCTTGTCTCTGCTGACGTGCTCCGGACCGCCTCAGCCAGGATATCGATCTGCTGCTGCTGCTGCTGATGCTGGTCTTGCTGTTGCTGACGTTGGAGTTGGATCTGCTGTGTCAGCAGCTTGGTGGTCTCTTGCTGGGCCGCCTGTTGCTGTTGTAAGAGCTGGAGATGTTGAGCCTGCTGCGCCTGCTGAGCTTGTACCAGGTGTCTCATCAGCTCCTCCATGATCTCCGGAGGCTGTGACTGAGTCAGGACAGACTTCACCCAGGACATAAACACCAAAGCCCACCGGTCTCACGTCTTCTGCTGGGAGCTCTGCCCGCATTCAACTCCACCAATTGTAACGGAGCGGCTCGCTGGCGACGTCAGGAAGCACGAGGAGGCAGCTTTGCATAGGTGAGACCAGAAGGGTTTATTTGCTCATAAGCCATTCCACAGGGAAAACACACACAGCAAACACAGAATCCTAATCACTTTCCCCCTGTGCCTACGTCCAACCTCCCTTACATAGCCGGACACCACGCCCCTGGGAGGGTATGTGAGTCCTGAACCCGCCCGTCACTCTCAGGACTCATAAGCCGGCCCCTTGGTTACTAACAACTCCCTCAGTGTTGCTCTCCACTAAGAGATGCTAATGCCGGCTTACATCACAGACCTCAGGTAGGCCTGTGACACATACCTGCCATCCACTATGCGTCCCCTTGCCCTCTCACACTAGATATCACCTTTCTGCACCTGGAGAAGCAGTCTCAGCCACCGACCACGGGGCGTGTTTGTTTTGGAGCCTGGGTGTAAATGTCATAACCGGTCATTTACACCCACTCTCCTACAAACCCATCCCAGACTCCAACAGGCCAACCCCCCGACTCCAACAAGCCTACCCCCTCAATCCCCAATATGACCACCCATCCCCATTCACTTATGTAAACTGAACCACATTGCACTGTGCTGAATCTGCAGCTGTGTGAAGGAGATGACCACTGAGTGCACTGTGTTGTGGTATGTGTGCACTCATCTCCTTCACAGAGCTGCAGATTCAGCACATTGTGGCAGAGGAGGAGATGAGCACTGTGTTCGATGTGGTGTGTGTGCTCACCTCCTCCCCCGTGTCTGCACTGTCACTGAAGCCGATCCTCCTTTCTGTACCTACTGCAGCCGCCCGTTCTGTGTCAGTGCTGCGGTTCATGGGCAGATTAGATCACTTTTTTTAACAGCTTCACGTCTTTTGAAACCTTAAATGGTTAAAAGACGATAAAAGACCAACAGAGTCCATTTTATTCTGTATAATCAATTTTGTGAAAGACTGTATTTCTGTCTTAAAGTATCTGTCCTCTGAAGGAACAGTGTGTATTTTGGGAAAGGAGACGCTCTTATCTTCTTTGCTAGAAACGAAACCTAAGATAACATTGGAAAGAAGAAGCTAAAAAATATACAGACTTTGCACAGTGTGCAAAAGGTCCTGATGTTCAGCCAATAGAATGTATGTATGTTAATGCAAAGAGATAATGACGATGTTACAATGTATGTCCAAGAAATGTTTATATACGTTTGAGATGATAATGTAATTAACACTGGTCATTGAGGCAATGAGAGAGCTGCTTCTAATACATTATTTGTCTCAGGGGAGCTACTCTTATACATACTGCATGTACTTGGACTGCAAGCATCTGTGTGTATCAAATCCAGTGGCTGTGCAGATCTAGTGCTGCTTACTTTAGGAAAGGATTTTCTGGACATTTTCCCTTTACGACAGCTAGTGCACTTCTTCATTTGACTACATTGCTTGATTTCAGCACCATTTGCTAGTTGATCTAGCTTCCTTACTGCTTCTGGGTCTCTGTGCCCAAGACGTCTGTGCCATACATGGATACAGTTTTTATGCAAATCTTGTCTAACACTGTACACTCTTTCTTTGCATTTTAGCTGATAAAGTTCATTTAGGATTTTTTTTTCTGAAAGAGTGTGACCCTTCTTTGATATAATGCAGCTGTTGTCTTTAAAAGTGACTACATTCCCTTCTTGTGTAAGCTTCTTTACTGATGGAGGATTGCTTTCAAGACTGGGAACATAGAGAACATCCTTTACTGGGATCTTTCTGCATTGTGCTGAGGAAACTGGACAGTGGAGGTAACCGTCTTCTAGTCCTTCTGAAGTCATATATTGACCATTAGCTAAGATGACCTTTTCTGACTTGCTTTCATCATGGTCAGTGAAGAAATCTTTGTTATTCGTCATATGGCTGCTAGCACCAGAGTCTATACACCATATATGCTTTGCAGATGAGCCTGTACTGGTATTAAATGCAGCTTCAACACGTGCAGACTTTCCTTTACAGCTGTTTTCACTTTTTGATCCTTGTTCTACTTTTTGACCTGACTCATTCTTGCTTTCCAAATTCTGCAGTTTGCTTTAAGGTGTCCGGGCTTTTTAGAGACAAAACATTCCCGAGTTTCCCTTAGATTGCTCTTATTTTTAGGAAAGTCCTGTGTCTTTAATGCTGTTTTCGGTCTGGATTCATTACAGCTGCTTACATCGTGCGTTTTTTGCTTGAATTCATCGACAAGCTTGCCTTTGACATATTCTAGTGTGAGCTTATCATCTGGCCGTGCATCTAATGCAATGACAAGTGTGTCATAACTTTCTCGAAGACCACTTAATAGTAGTGCAGCAACATGAAAGTCTTTAATTTCTTCTCCAATACCCCTGAGACGCTTCACAATCTCTAGGGTGTTTCTTATATAGTTCTGCATATTCTGGCCATCACTTAGCTTACAATGGTACAGCTTTCTCATAAGATAAAGCTTATTGCTAAGATTTAATCTTTCATGCACTTTCTGTAACTCATCCCACATCTCCTTTGCAGTTGCACACTTGCATATATGCACAATCTGATCATCATCTACACTGAGGGAGATAGTGCTTTGTGCTTTCTGATCCTTCTCTACCCAGTCATCTGGTAATGGATGAGGCATTTGTTCCTGTGTATATTTCCACGTACCTTCTATTATGAGCAGCATCTTCACCTTGAATTTCCAGGATTGATAATTCTGATTGGTGAGACTTTGCACTGTGAACTTGCAGTGATCCCTTCTTGCGGACATCTTCTCTGTTGCTCTGTGCTATTTTTGCTTTGGGCTTCTGTTGCTGTATTACTCATCTGTGTACTCTGTGCTCTGTGCCACTCCTGGGGTTCTGTGTCACACTGGGGTTCTGTGTCACGCTGGGCCCATAACATGTTGGCAGTGGATCATTCAGGATACTCTCAAAGCGTGTTGACAACAGAACAGAGCTTTAATTAGCAATAAACAGGTACAGATATGATTGTAACCGCTCCGCGGTCCAGCGCCTCCGCCCTGCACCCTGTCCTTCCCTCTTCTCGTGCAGTTACCCTTCCTTCTCGGTTCCGGGGTCGGGGTCCCAGGTTACAGGCCGTCCGCAGGCGATCTCGGGGCTCCAGGGTGCTTCATCGCGCACCTGCTGCTCAGACCGTCGCTCCCTGACTGCTGCCAGTTCTGCTTCCTCTCTGTGTGTTCACTAGGGGGCGGGGCCGCTCTCTCTGTTACCTTTATAGGGCCAGCTGGCCAATTAGTCTGCTCCGCCTTCCGGCCAATCCCTGTAGGGCAGCAGATATATAAAGTGTGCACTTGCTTCTGGACCTTGCCGGGGCAACTTCATTCATCCCGAGGTTGCCGGTCCTGGTCCTGTTATGTGCTGTTATTCTGCAGTGTTTAACACTCATCTGTTTTTGTTGCAGGTGTGCATTTACTCTTAGACCTGGCCGGTTCAGCTTCATTCATCCCGAGGTTGCCGGTCCTGGTCCTGTTATGTGCTGTTATTCTGCAGTGTTTAACACTCATCTGTTTTTGTTGCAGTGTCGCTGTTCTGCCTCCGTGCTGCTCTGTGCTGCTCCGTGCTACTCCGTGTGGCGCTTCTACCATTCCTTCAGACCGTCCTTGTGAGGTTTCTCAGGTCTCTCCCCGGACCAGACTCCGTGGTGATCGCAAGTCTCCGTGCTGTTCCTGTGCAGTTCCTCCGCCGCTTATCCGGACCGTCCTGGTGTTGGTTCTCTAGCCTTCCTCCTGGCCGGCTTCCATAGTGTTCTACAGTTTTCTACTTTCGTAGTTTTTTGGGTTTTGTGCATTCTGTGTTGTTCCTCTGTTTTCGTTTACCGCCTGGGGTCGGTTTAACACGGGTTATTCCGCTCACAGACCTTCCGGAGCTCCGTGCTGGGAGCAAATCCCTGTACAGGGGTCAAGGCCTTCCCGGGCGTCTCCGGAGGAAGGAACTGTGAGGGGGCCCTGTGGCCTTCCCTAGGGGTAGACTCCTTGTACTAATAAAACCCTTTATGCAATACAGATTCTAGTCCGGCTCTCTCTCTCTCTCTACCCTGGTATCAGCATCCGCTTTACGCGGTCCAGTGGGTCCACGTGTGAGTCCGTCAGTAGGACGTGACAATGATAGGCTTTGTGGAATCAGGAATATACGTATCTTAAGTGTCTCTGTGCAGCATCAGCAGACTGCTTCTCCTCTCATGCACAGACACAGGAAACTGGGTACAGTCACATGGTCTTTCCTGTGTGTGAGCCTCTGGGAGTGTTTTTTTTAATCTAACTTTATAGACAATACACAAACCTAGCAATACAACACTTATATATACAGGAATGGAGTTGTTGCACTAAACTACATATACAGGAATGGAGTTGTTGCACTAAACATATTCCAACAATGGCATAAATATTAACCCCCTAATCTACAATATTGTAAGCGTTGGCACAAGGTCTGGTGGTTTCTAAAAGTATCAACACAAACAAGGACAAAGAAAACAAAACATTTCTGGTGAAGGAAATCCATCATCTTCTCTGTGTCACACGGAGAACCTCCCAACATGCACCCAACAATTATCGTCATTAAACTCACATTTAAGTATTTCCATTTTTCAAGTCTGAATTGGAATTTTTACAACTATGTAACTGCCGGACGCTGCGGGGCCAAGTGGAGAATGGAACCTGCCAAGATAAAGCTTGTCTCACAGACTCATCAATCAGGTCAGAGGAGAAGTGAGATTTCTACAGAGATGGTGCCATCGATCCTCATACTGATTAGTATGG
>JARQOC010000739.1:0-62864 GCA_033576535.1 Allobates femoralis | reverse complement strand
TAGATATAATACACTGTGATGTCACAGAGTAGATATAATACACTGTGATGTCACAGTGTAGATATAATACACAGTGATGTCACAGAGTAGATATAATACACAGTGATGTCACAGAGTAGATATAATACACAGTGATGTCACAGAGTAGATATAATACACTGTGATGTCACAGAGTAGATATAATACACAGTGATGACAGAGTAGATATAATACACAGTGATGACAGAGTAGATATAATACACAGTGATGTCACATAGTAGATATAATACACTGTGATGTCACATAGTAGATATAATACACAGTGATGTCATAGAGTAGATATAATACACAGTGAAGTCACAGAGTAGATATAATACAGTGATGTCACAGACTAGATATAATACACAGTGATGTGACAGAGTAGATATAATACACTGTAATGTCACAGAGTAGATATAATACAATGATGTCATAGAGTAGATATAATACACAGTGATGTCACATAGTAGATATAATACACAGTGATGTCACAGAGTAGATATAATACACAGTGATGTGACAGAGTAGATATAAGACATAGTGATGTCAGAGAGTAGATATAATACACAGAGATGTCACAGAGTAGATATAATACACTGTAATGTCACAGAGTAGATATAATACATTGATGTCACAGAGTAGATATAATACACAGTGATGTCAGAGAGTAGATATAATACACTGAGATGTCACAGACTAGATATAATACACAGTGATGTCATAGAGTAGATATAATACACAGTGATGTCATAGAGTAGATATAATACAGAGTGATGTCATAGAGTAGATATAATACATTGTGATGTCACAGACTAGATATAATACACAGTGATGACATAGAGTAGATATAATACACAGTGATGTCATAGAGTAGATATAATACACAGTGATGTCAGAGTAGATATAATACAGAGTGATGTCATAGAGTAGATATAATACATTGTGATGTCACAGACTAGATATAATACAGAGTGATGTGACAGAGTAGATATAATACACTGATGTCACAGAGTAGATATAATACACAGTGATGTTACAGAGTAGATATAATACACAGTGATGTTACAGAGTAGATATAATACACTGTAATGTCACAGAGTAGATATAATACACAGTGATGTGACAGAGTAGATATAAGACATAGTGATGTCAGAGAGTAGATATAATACACAGAGATGTCACAGAGTAGATATAATACACAGAGATGTCACAGAGTAGATATAATACAAAGAGATGTCACAGAGTAGATATAATACACTGTGATGTCACAGAGTAGATATAATACACAGTGATGTCACAGACTAGATATAATACACAGTGATGTCACAGACTAGATATAATACACAGTGATGTCACAGACTAGATATAATACACAGTGATGTCACAGACTAGATATAATACACTCTAATGTCAGAGAGTAGATATAATACACTGTAATGTCAGAGAGTAGATATAATACACTGTGATGTCATAGAGTACATATAATACACTGTGATGTCACATAGTAGATATAATACACTGTGATGTCATAGAGTAGATATAATACAATGATGTCCCAGAGTAGATATAATACACAGTGATATCACATAGTAGATATAATACACAGTGATGTCACAGAGTAGATATAATACACTGTGATGTCCCAGAGTAGATCTAATACACTGTAATGTCAGAGAGTAGATATAATACACTGTGATGTCACATAGTAGATATAATACACAGTGATGACATAGAGTAGATATAATACACAGTGATGTCACATAGTAGATATAATACACTGTGATGTCACATAGTAGATATAATACACTGTGATGTCACAGAGTAGATATAATACACAGTGATGTCACAGAGTAGATATAATACACAGTGATGTCACAGAGTAGATATAATACACAGTGATGTCACAGAGTAGATATAATACACTGTGATGTCACAGAGTAGATATAATACACTGTGATGTCACAGAGTAGATATAATACAGAGTGATGTGACAGAGTAGATATAATACACTGATGTCACAGAGTAGATATAATACACAGTGATGTTACAGAGTAGATATAATACACAGTGATGTTACAGAGTAGATATAATACACTGTAATGTCACAGAGTAGATATAATACACAGTGATGTCACAGAGTAGATATAATACACAGTGATGTCACAGAGTAGATATAATACACTGTGATGTCACAGAGTAGATATAATACACTGTGATGTCACAGAGTAGATATAATACACAGTGATGTTACAGAGTAGATATAATACACTGTGATTGCATAGAGTAGATATAATACAGTGATGTCACAGAGTAGATATAATTAGGAGAAGGAGGAGCACCACAAGGTTCTATTCAAATAAAAAGGTGGGTGCTCACCATGTCATGAGAACAACACATGAAAACAGCAGAAAGAGACATGACATAAGAAAGTATGGGAGCACACCTGTAATACTACAAAATTTTATTGGAACAGTGTACAGACAAAGGGAAGTTAAAACCATTTAAAATTGGCAAGGAAACCAGACAAGGGCACCATTATATATGACAAATGTCAGATCAAACAAATTAATTGCAGCAATTTATACATCAGCATAGACAGTCAAAGGTAAATAAATAAATTAGGACCCAGCGGGGCTCAGAGTTTAATGTATAGGAAGCATAGGAGGTCACTCCATAGGTCAGGGGATCAGTCAATCTGGAAGTTAGAGTGTATCACTCCAGTTAGCAGTATAGTCTCTCTGAGCTTTACAATGAAAAACCACTATCTATGAGGATTCACAAACCTCTTACATGAATCTAACACTATATAGTCAGAGAAACAACTCAAGGTTAAAACACCCTGTTGAATAATCACGTATATATTATAGTGAGAGTATACCCTGTTGTGGACCCCTCAGTAGGGTAAATATTAACAAATAAACCATATTACCAGAGGTTCATGGTGGTACCGGGGTCTACAGTGTATACGCCTGTTAATGGGTGACCAACAAGTCCCTGATACAGTCAGTATAAGCTGTCTAATATATCTGTGAGGCTGCACTTAACAACTGGCATCACTGATATCTATCACTTCAATATCCCCACACACAGCATATTATTGTTGCACCGGCCCTGATCATAGTATTACAAATTGCATATCACTGCACATCAATCTACCGGGGCTGTGCTTTCCTGCTACACATGAATGCCATAACAAGGGCTTGCATTCAGTAAGCATGTGCTGTGCACTGACCAGTTGGTCAGAAGGACAGGGGGAGAAGGGAATGAGAAGGAGAGAGATTACCAGTCTGTGACACAGGTGCCCGAGTGGGAAAGGACCCCACCGGTATCGCTGCCTCCTGTGCAGCTTCGTCAGGGGATGTCTGCACACTCCACCGTCCAAATCTTATATAAGGAGAATAAGCCCTGCAGCATGGTTTCTGTGTTCCGTAGGACAGGAAGCAGGTGCAGTCACATGATTGCATTGCTTAGTTACAGAGTAAACACCAGGCAGGCTGAGAAGTGAGTCACAGCTAAGTGCCCGCCCCGCAGTGTTGTTAACCCACGGAGCTGACCTATGGAGTGACCTCCTATGCTTCTTATACATTAAACTCTGAGCCCCGCTGGGTCCTGATTTATTTATTTACCTTTGACTGTCTATGCTGATGTATAAATTGCTGCAATTAATTTGTTTGATCTGACATTTGTCATATATAATGGTGCCCTTGTCTGGTTTCATTACCAATTTTAAATGGTTTTAACTTCCCTTTGTCTGTACACTGTTCCAATAAAATTTTGCATATATTTTGTAGTATTACAGGTGTGCTCCCATACTTTCTTATATGTCATGTCTCTTTCTGCTGTTTTCACAGAGTAGATATAATACACAGTGATGTCACAGAGTAGATATAATACACTGTGATGTCACATCTACTTATATAATCCGCAGTTGGGAATTCGGGCACTGCTTTGCGGGACTGCGAGTGATGACGCGTAGCGTCATCACGAGCCGCAGACCCGCACTACTGTAAAAAAAAAAAAAAAAAAGTTAATGCTCACCTCTCCCCGAGCCCCCGCCGTCTCCTGCCGTCTTCCTCCAAGCTTCCGGTGGCTGCCGCAGGCTCCGAGTCTCTGCAGAGCTCTTCTACTGCAGTCAAGGACCTGTGGTGATGTCACTGTCACGTGACACCAGGTTACTCCATGGTAACCAGGTGTCACGTGACTCTGACATCACCGCAGGTCCTGAACTGCACTAGAACAGCTCTGCAGACACTGGGAGCCTGCGGCAGCCACCGGAAGCTTGGAGGAAGACGGCAGGAGACGCCGGGGGCTCGGGCAGAGGTGAGCATTAACTTTTTTTTTTTTTAACCCCTGCCTTCCTGTTTGGAGACATGCTCAGTACAGTTAATGTCTCCTCCAGCCTCACAGCCTCCCCATCCTCACAGTCTCCTCCAGCCTCACAGCCTCCTCCAGCCTCACAGTCTCCTCCAGCCTCACAGCCTCCCCATCCTCACAGCCTCCTACAGTCTCCTCCAGCCTCACAGCCTCCCCATCCTCACAGCCTCCTACAGCCTCACACTCTCCTCCAGCCTCACAGCCTCCTACAGCCTCACACCCTCCTCCAGCCTCACACACTCCCCATCCTCACAGCCTCCTGCAGCCTCACACCCTCCTCCAGCCTCACAGCCTCCCCATCCTCACAGCCTCCTCCAGCCTCACAGCCTCCTCCAGCCTCACAGCCTCCCATCCTCACAGCCTCCTCCAGCCTCACAGCCTCCTCCAGCCTCACAGCCTCCCCATCCTCACTGCCTCCTCCAGCCTCACAGCCTCCCCATCCTCACAGCCTCCTCCAGCCTCACATCCTCCTCCAGCCTCACAGCCTCCTCCAGCCTCACAGCCTCCCCATCCTCACAGCCTCCTCCAGCCTCACAGCCTCCTCCAGCCTCACAGCCTCCCCATCCTCACTGCCTCCTCCAGCCTCACAGTCTCCTCGAGCCTCACAGCCTCCTCCAGCCTCACAGCCTCCCCATCCTCACAGCCTCCTCCAGCCTCACATCCTCCTCCAGCCTCACAGCCTCCTCCAGCCTCACAGCCTCCCCATCCTCACAGCCTCCTCCAGCCTCACAGTCTCCTCCAGTCTCACAGCCTCCCCATCCTCACAGCCTCCTACAGCCTCCTCCAGCCTCACAGCCTCCCCATCCTCACAGCCTCCTACAGCCTCAACACCTCCTCCAGCCTCACACCCTCCCCATCCTCACAGCCTCCTACAGCCTCACACCCTCCTCCAGCCTCACAGCCTCCCCATCCTCACAGCCTCCTCCAGCCTCACAGCCTCCTCCAGCCTCACATCCTCCTCCAGCCTCACAGCCTCCCCCCAGCCTCACAGCCTCCTCCAGCCTCACTGCCTCCTCCATCCTCACAGCCTCCTCCAGCCTCACAGTTTCCTCCAGCCTCAGAGCCTCCCCATCCTCACAGCCTCCTCCAGCCTCACAACCTCCTCCAGCCTCACATCCTCCTCCAGCCTCACAGCCTCCTCCAGCCTCACAGCCTCCCCCAGCCTCACAGCCTCCTCCAGCCTCACTGCCTCCTCCAGCCTCACTGCCTCCTACAGCCTCACTGCCTCCTACAGCCTCACAGCCTCCTCCAGCCTCACAGCCTCCCCATCCTCACAGCCTCCTCCAGCCTCACAGTCTCCTCCAGTCTCACAGCCTCCCCATCCTCACAGCCTCCTACAGCCTCCTCAGCCTCACAGCCTCCCCATCCTCACAGCCTCCTACAGCCTCACACCCTCCTCCAGCCTCACACCCTCCCCATCCTCACAGCCTCCTACAGCCTCACACCCTCCTCCAGCCTCACAGCCTCCCCATCCTCACAGCCTCCTCCAGCCTCACAGCCTCCTCCAGCCTCACATCCTCCTCCAGCCTCACAGCCTCCCCCAGCCTCACAGCCTCCTCCAGCCTCACTGCCTCCTCCATCCTCACAGCCTCCTCCAGCCTCACAGTTTCCTCCAGCCTCAGAGCCTCCCCATCCTCACAGCCTCCTCCAGCCTCACAACCTCCTCCAGCCTCACATCCTCCTCCAGCCTCACAGCCTCCTCCAGCCTCACAGCCTCCCCCAGCCTCACAGCCTCCTCCAGCCTCACTGCCTCCTCCAGCCTCACTGCCTCCTACAGCCTCACTGCCTCCTACAGCCTCACAGCCTCCTCCAGCCTCACAGCCTCCCATCCTCACATCCTCCTCCAGCCTCACATCCTCCTCCAGACTCACAGCCTCCCCCAGCCTCACAGCCTCCTCCAGCCTCACTGCCTCCTCCAGCCTCACTGCCTCCTCCAGCCTCACAGCCTCCCCATCCTCACAGCCTCCTCCAGCCTCACAGCCTCCTCCAGCCTCACAGCCTCCCCATCCTCACAGCCTCCTCCAGCCTCAGCCGCACTACCTGACACCGCTGCCATCCTGCCAACCGTCGGCCCCGCTCCATCGCCACCGCCCTCGCGCCCTCCGCGAGGTCCATGCTGCCCGGATGCTGCCGGAGCCTTCCGCCCCTCGCCACTCTCTCACCGCTGGGCTCTCAATGTCGCCATGCTGGTGGAGTAGCGGTCTACGGCCTGTGGCCGGGTGCCGGGAGCCAGGGACGTCGTCCTGTGGCCGGCAACAGCCAATGGGAGTGAGCGGACCGTGTCAGCCTGCAAAGCCTGACACGCCCCGCTCACTCCCATTGCCTGCCCCCGCCGCCCCTGCAAGCGGATTGGGCGCTGTGTTGTACACACAGGACGCCCATCCCATTGCCCAGGACTTGGCGTCCTAGACCAATCGGATGACCGTCCTGTCTTTACCACACACCGCCCAATCCGCTCCTTCCGCTCAGGTCACATGTGTGACCTGAGGGCAAGAACTGATCCCTCTCTGCATCACCCAACCCGCCGCAGAGGACAATGCCGTGTGACTGGGGCTGCGATCAACCCCAGCACGCAGCCACGTCCTGCCGCCGAGCGGTGATGTCACCCCTCCAGCCGCATCTCTCCTCACCCCTCCAGCCAGACCTCTCCTCACCCCTCCATCTGGACCTCTCCTCACCATTCCAGCCTCTGCTATCCTCACCCCTCCAGCCTCTGCTCCCCCACTCCTCCAGCCTCCCGCCACATCATACTCTGCTATCCACAGAGCCCCTCTATACTCTGACACCCACAAGAGCCGCCTGTATACTCTCCTACCCACACAGCCGCCTGTATACTCTGCTACCCACAGAGTTGCCTCTATACTCTGCTACCCACAGAGCCGCCTCTATAATCTGCTACCCACAGAGCCGCCTCTATACTCTCCTACCCACAGACCCGCCTGTATTCTCTGCTACCCACAGAGCCGTTTCTATATTCTGCTACCCACACAGCCGCCTCTATACTCTGCTACCCACAGAGCCTTCTCTATACTCTGCTACACACAGAGCCGCCTGTATAATCTGCTAACCACAAACCCGCCTGTATACTCTGCTACCCACAGAGCCGCCTGGATACTTTTCTACCCAGAGAGCCGCCTGTATAATCTGCTACCCTCAGAGCAGTCTGTATACTCTGCTACTCACAGACCCGCCTGTATAGTCTGCTACCCACAGAGCCCCATGTATACTCTGCTAGCCTCTCACCCGCCTGTATACACACAATTCATTTCACCGCGCTCCCGATGCAATTGCATCGGGCCTTTTTACTAGTAGTAGATATAATACGCAGTGATGTCACATAGTAGATATAATACACTGTGATGTCACAGAGTAGCTATAATACACTGTGATGTCATAGAGTAGATATAATACAGTGATGTCACAGAGTAGATATAATACACTGTGATGTCACATAGTAGATATAATACACAGTGATGTCACAGAGTAGATATAATACACTGTGATGTCACAGAGTAGATATAATACAGTGATGTCACAGAGTAGATATAATACACAGTGATGTCACAGAGTAGATATATGTATTCAAATAATTTTTATTCGACTTTCAATAAATCAAGTACAAAGTATAATAATCAAATACAGTCGTACAGCAAACTAATAAGAAGTAGAGAAGTCAAAGGTATAATATGAAGAGATTACCTTATTACAATCAATTTTGTCAAATACAGAGCACTAAAAGAGAACAATGAAAGTAAACAGGGAAACAAAGAATTACACATCTCCAAATAATACGTTGGGAAGTAATTACGAAAGAGTATAACTAAAGGCAATCAATACTAAGGATAAAGAATCTAAAGCTAAGTCAAGTTATAAAGAACTGCTCTTCAGTAGATCAACATAAGGGAGAAAGGAAAGGAAATGAAAGAGGGGGAAAGGTAGCTATAGACACTTACTATAGTACAAGTTATAGACAATGAGTCCATCATACAGTCCAATGGTGAAGCCTAGAATTCTGTCTATGACATCCTGTATAGATGGGACTGTAGACTCTCTCAAAAGTGATGCAATCATAGTTTTTGCCGTTAAAAGTATATGAATCGTAAGTGGCCTAATACGTTTTGGAAGAGAATCCAACCCAACCAAAAGCAACACTAACTCAGGAGATAGAAGAACCTCAATTCCAGAAATATCTTTAATTAGATGCCTTATGTCTCTCCAAATTTTTTTAAGGAATTGACATCCCCAGAACACGAGTCAGATCAGCGGTTTGGTTACAGTTCCTCCAGCACATCGGGGAGTTGAGTGAATTAAACTTATTGAGCTTCAACGGAGTAAGATACCATCTTGAATACAATTTAAATTGGGTCTCAAAAAGGGAGATGCACGGTACCTGTGTATACATAAGATCAAAGGACTTGCCAAGTTGTTCAGTATTTATAGAGATGTTCAGGTCTTTCTCCCAGGCCACTACATTTGAAGATTTCACATAGACCGAATCTAGGTTAATGTCCTGATATACGTTTTTTAACTTCCAAAAAAAGGTACTCTGCGGGAACTTCAAAAGTTGTGTCACATTGTGAGGAATAGAGAATACCAGTTTATGGCTCAACAGAATGCGATGAATCTCCTCCCAGGTTTTAACTTCTATGTCTTCCAGACCATAAGTGTTTTGTAGGACCGCAAAGGGAACCAACCCTCCTCTGCCATGCAAGATGTTAGATATAAAACCAATCCCATGGTCTTTCCAGGATTTAAGTTTCAGATTTGCAGAAATATAGTCTAATATATCAATTGGAATCCAATTAGGTGGATGTAGTTGAATGCTTTTCATTGATTTGGAAACAAACAAACAATCTCCAGGATTGAATAGAGGCTTTCACTAACGTTTCTTTCGGAAGAGGTTTGTTTTTATCACAAAGGAAGGAAAGAAGTTGCGGACCAAGGCCTCCCTTTAACATATTTTTATCTTCAAGAGTAAGCCAACTCGGTCTATCGCCTGTCTCCCACCATGATTGACACAGTTTTATGATAGTGGAGTGATGATATGCGGTGAGGTTGGGAACAGCCAGGCTTCCTCTAGACCTCCCTTTCTCCAGGGTAGTCTAAGCCACTCTTGGCTTTTTCTTATCCCAAATGAATCTCGTCAATTGAGTTTGTAATTTTGCCATCCATTGTCTGGACACAGGTAGGGGTACAGAACGAAAAATGTAGAGAAGTTTCGGTAAGATAAACATTTTAAATGAGTTTATTCTTCCCAACCATGAAATATCAATTTTGGAAATATGAAGAACATCGTCCTGAATGACTTTGTAGATATAATTAAGATTAATGTCTACAATCTTAGATAGGGATTTGGTCAAATAAATACCTAAATATTTTATAGATTCTTTTTCCCACGAGAGAGTGTTCGCGTTTTAACAAGTCAAGGAGGTCCTGATCTATATTTAAGTGTAACACTTAAGTCTTTTTCAAATTGATCTTATAATGGGAAATTCGAGAAAATGTATCAATTGTGTGGAGATATCGTAAAGAATTTATGGGATCAGTCAAAGTTACCAGGATATCGTCAGCGAATAAACTAATCTTAAATTGTCTCATAGAAATGGGAATGCCTTTTATCAAAGGATGAGTACGTATTTTTTCTGCTAACGGTTCTATAAAGAGGTTAAAGAGAGAATGGGAAAGGGGACAACCTTGACGTGTACCATTCGTTAGCAAGATGTCTTTTGACAAAAAGTTATTTGTTATGATTTTCGCACTCGGATTAGAATAAAGCGAATGAATTAAGTTAGTTGTATTACCCCCAAAGCCAAACCTCCTCAAAACCTCAAAGAAGAAGCCCCAGTGGACTCTGTCAAACGCTTTCTCCGCGTCGACAGCGACCACTAGGGTTGGAGTCCCAGTTCTCTCTATAAAATCTATTAAATTTAACGCCCGTCTCGTAGCATCCGATGTTCCCCTTCCCTGAACGAAACCCACTTGATCCCCGTGAAGGAGTGTCGAGATAACTTGTTTTAGTCTGTTATTTAAAGTTTTAGTAATAATTTTTAGATCTGAATTCAGGAGCGATATGGGTCTATATTTAGCTACATTCTCAGTATCACCCTTATCTTTTGAGATAACTGTAATCACTGCTTCTTGTATTTCCTTGGGAAGACTACTCTGGTCAGTAGTGAGGAAATTGATTAACCTAGTTAAATATGGGACAAGGATATCTTTAAAGGCAATATAGTATTCGTTCTGTAACCCGTCAGGCCCGGGAGACTTAAATTTCTTTAGGGACACAATAGTATCAGAGATTTCAGCTTCAGTGTAGGGTAAGTTTAGGAATTTTAACTGGTCAGATGTCAAAGAAGGAAGTTGAATAGAATCTAAAAATGAAGCCATTTCCATGGCACAGGGATCAACTTCCCCGGGCTCCTATCCTAAGTTATATAACTTCTTGTAATAAACATCAAAGGCATCTGAAATTTCCGCAGGGAATTTGACTATAGAATTATGTTTATTCCTGATCTGTAGAATTCTCGTTTTGGCCCTTTGTATTTTATTCAATTTGGCAAATAGTTTGGAGGGTTTGTTGGTACAATTATAAAAATTAGATTCAGTAATGTGGGAAACCTTATCAAATTCTGCAGTTAAAAGGGATTTTAGTTCAACCCTCAATTTAAGCATGTCACCAAAGATGGAGTTATTCTTGGTCCGAATCACCTCCCATTCCAGGTCTTTAATCTTACTTATGATGGAAGCCGTATCTTTAGTTAATTTTTTTTTAGGAGAGAAGTTAATTGTATTAGATGACCTCTAATCAGTGCCTTATGGGCAGTCCATAAAGTTGGAATAGGCATATCTCCCAAATCATTTTCTTTAAAGGGAACCTGTCAGGTGGTTTATACCCCCCCAGCTATCATTGTCTGTACCTGCAGCTTCATAGTCCTGTTCTAATCATCCCTGTCTGAGCTCATAGTGTAATGTGAAAGGTGAAAAAAAGCACTTACACACTTACATTTCAGTCTTTACCTTGGAGGAGGGGGACTGTCTGGCAGGATAATAGTTAACTCACTATTAACTTGGATAGCTAAAGGACCTGTGTGATGTAACGATCATGTGACCATAGTGGGCGGAGCTAAGCCAGCAAATGTATTATGTTCTTTGAGAACTTAACTCCGCCTATTGTAGTCACATGGCTTTTTTTCACCTTTCACATAACACTCTGAGCTCAGACAGGGATGGTTAGAATAGTATTATGAACCTGCATGAACAGATAATGATAGCTGGGGAGGCATAAACTAGGTGACAGGTTCCCTTTAAAGTAATAATGTAATATACTTTGAATTTTGGATTTATAAACTGGATGATGGTATAGAAAAGAATTTGCTCTCCAGAGTTTCCGCCCGCTATAAGAAACCCCATCTGTAGTAGCGAAGATTATCGGAGAGTGATCCGACCAAGATCTAGGAAGTATTTCTATTGATTTAATCTTCTGCAAGGAATTGATATCTGTCAAAACCATATCTATCCTAGCAAAGGATTTGTGCGAGTCAGAAAAATGAGTAAATTATATAGATGACGAGTTTATGCACCGGAAGGCATCATATAATTCCTCCTGGTTAAATAATGGATCAAGCTGGACATTGGTATTCCTGGCTTTATTGGAAGAGTCAAACATAGCATTAGGAATAGTGATGAGCGAGTACTAAAATGCTCGGGTGCTCGAAGCTCGGGCCGAGCATCCCGAGATACTCGTGTACTCGGCCCGAGTAACGAGCCCAATGTTATCCTATGGGAGACACGAGTAATTTTATGAAATGACTGCTGGCAGCATGGAAAAACCCTAAAAATGTCACAAAAGTCTCAGAAGAGTGCTGAAATGACATGGCAACACCATGGGGAAGACCCCTGGAAGCATTTCTCACTCAAAAGTCACAGCTGTGAACAATGTTGTCCGAGTTTCACGCCAATTTTACGGAGTCTCCAGAAAACCTTCCAAAATTACACCAAAATTAATATTTAGGGTGGAAATGTTAAGGGCACATACCCAATAGTGAGATACAGCTGGTGTATGTCACTTTTTGTGATTACATGAAAGATTTTACGTGAAAACATTGTGCGACACTCCGATGACCCTGACAAGAGACGTACATGAAGCCCTGTCTAGAAATAAAGTGCCCATTTTGAGGAACTAGGTCTATTGTAGTATCTTCCTTTGCCAGGGCAGTCCAAAATTGGGAGGTTCACCAATGCCCCTGGATACAGACATGCAGGATGGCCTGTAAACAAGAACTGGGTGTATTGTAGTATAGCCCTTTGGCCAGGGCAGCCAAAAATTGGAAGGTTCAACAATGAGCCATGCATACAGACATGTAGTAGGGCCTGTAACCCTCAAGTGGGTGTATTGTAGTATAGCCCTTTGGCCAGGGCAGCCAAAAATTGGAAGGTTCAACAATGACCCATGCATACAGACATGTAGTAGGGCCTGTAACCCTCAAGTGGGTGAATTTTAGCCTAGGCCTTTGGCCAGGGCAGCCAAAAATTGAGAGGTTCAACAATGACCCATGCATTCAGACATGTAGTAGGGCCTGTAACCCTCAAGTGGGTGTATTGTAGTATAGCCCTTTGGTCAGGGCAGCCAAAAATTGGGAGGCTCCTCTTTGTCCTGGATAGAGACGTGCAGGAGGGCCTGTAACCCTCAAGTGGGTATATTGTAGTATAGCCCTTTGGTCAGGGCAGCCAAAAATTGGGATGCTCCTCTTTGTCCCTGGATAGAGACGTGCAGGAGGGCCTGTTAACAAGAACTGGGTGTATTGTAGTATAGCCCTTTGGTCAGGGCAGCCAAAAATTGGGATGCTCCTCTTTGTCCCTGGATAGAGACGTGCAGGAGGGCCTGTAACCCTCAAGCGGGTGTATTGTAGTATAGCCCTTTTGCACCCACGAAAGCCGCAGTTTGGGGAAAGCCTGAGCTCCTTGTCCTTGTGGCCACTTGTGACCACAAGAACTATTGGTGCCACCAGCACCACATCCATCCGCGCCTCCACAAACAGGAGGTACTTCGGAGGGTAGAGAGGCGCCTGGAGAATAGTTTGGTGATTACACGCTCCAAGAAGCAGATCAGCAAGACAATTGCTGATCTCAAGTTTAAAACTCCAGGACGCATCCCCATACTGCGTGTCATGATTGCCCAGATGAGGGGTGAGTAGCCTGACAATATATACACATCCCTTTCTGTGTATAATGAAATACATAGGAAGGGCAACACATGCCACTGTACACCCCAACATATATCGGGCCAATGTATGTGACAGCTTCTTCATGACTCTGCAGCTGCAGGATCATCTACCTGATTCAGCCACATACACCGTACAGTACCCTGTAACTTATATGTCTACTTTACCTAGCCACATATTGTCATATGTTTCCCCGACCCACATATGACATAATGTTGGCGTATCCTGCCATTCTTTCAATCGCACTCAACCTGACCTAATGAACTTCAAACAGCACTGTTTATTGAGTACCCACATATCTGGCCATGTTATTATTGTGACAAAGTATGTTGTTCCCTCAACAGGTGGTGAAAGCAGGCCGGTGCATCCCCCATCCCCTGCGGGAGGACCACCAACACCACCACCACCAGCAGAGAGCGAACCTCGGTCACCAGGCACACTGCCGCCAGATGAGTCCCCTCAGGACCCAACAAGCAGCCAGGAAGGTGTGTGTAATGTGATTATGACTCATATATTCTGTATTTCCCCCTCACCCCCTTAATTTGTCTGTTGGTACCTTTGTAATGGGTTAACAAATACACATATGTTCATCTTATTACAGATCAACCAAGCCAACCCGTGGATTGGGTGATAAGTCCCCTCCCCCCCAAATGGTGGATCCACAGCCCCCTGGTAAGTGCATACACTTCTATGCAAACACACCTCCTATTTGTCCTAAACATGTTGCTGATGATGATGTTCTGTTTCCTCTGTAGGTGGCCCATCCCTGCAGGAGCTGGAGGTGGCCCATGCTGTGGCGGCAGAACATCTGGACCATTTAAGGCGCCTCATTGACCGATATAAAAGTGCCCATACCCCCTCTGCCCTTCAAGAAGGACATCCTCCCATTATTCATCCCCATGTTTAAAAAAATAAAAACCCACGTTTATGGGAAAACTGTTGTTATTTTTATTGACCATGTTGGTTCTGTTCTTAAAATTTTTTTTTGGGATACAACATTTACTTGTACGTTTTTTTGAATGAGTGTTTTGGATGAGGAACGCAAGAGTCATTTCAAATAGACAACGCTGTAGCACAACACAGTTCACATTAAAAGCGCTGTACAAATTTACTATACAATAAAAGCACACGAGCGTCATGCTTTGCCTTCTTGGCAACGCCAATGCATATAGCAATAATCCGCGACACATCACACCAGAGTTGTCTATTGTGGCGCGGCGAACAAGGAAGGACATTAGAATAATGACCAATCACACGTCTTCAAGGCGTCACACAACATTATGTTAACGCCTATCTCCGAGATGCAGCTCAAATTTACGCCCACATCGCCAATATGGTGGCTCTGAGTGACATGAAAGCGGCGACCAGTGACTTGATCGCCCCTGGGCCTTGGGCGACGCTCAGGCAATTTCTGTTCGGGTTGTCGCCCGAGTGTCGCCTGAGCTGTCGCCCGATGTAAATGGGCGACGGCGACCTCAGGCGACACACAAAGACATGCGCGTGCACGTGCGTCGTCTATGGAATCGCCCGGGAGATCGCCACGTGTGACGGTACCCAAAGGAAGGGTTCAAGGGAACCGTTATTCAACTTCCTGCAAGGCTAATGTTTTGGCCATTGTGCCTAATTGGACCTTAAATCTTTAAAGTGTCAAACAGAGCTACCTAAGACCTGTCAAGTATTAGTTAGATGTAAGTTTCTCAAAACTTTCAGTCCCTCAGACTTATCTTCATTAACAAAAGATTTCTGTCTGTATGTAAAAATAACACTAGTGGTCGGACGACCCCATCTGTACAAGATCTCCTTAGCACGTAGAATGTCCGTTACAGGCTTCAAAGATTTTCTCTTCAGCATCGTGTCTTTAGAAATATCTGTGAAGATTTTAATCCCTTCGTAAGGTGGAGGTAGGGATTTATTATCTCTTAAGAAAATTGTCATTTTATCTCTGGTTTGATAGAAACTAAACTTAGCTATCACATCCCTCGGGACGTCGTCCGAAAGATGCGAGAGCCTTGGCAATCTATAGGCTCTTTCTATAAAATACTCCATATTTTCCAGTGAGGGAGCAATTTTTCTAGTGAGAGATTTCATGTAATTAATCAAGTCATGCTGCTTTATCTTTTCGGGAATTCCTCTAAATTTCAGGTTATTCCTGCGGTTCCGGTCCTATCTGTTAACCTATCCTTCAGAACTTTAATTTCATTAGTCACTCTGTCTTGAGATTTTCTAGAGTCAATGCACTCCGTTTTTAACTCCTCAATGGCTTTGTCTGCTTTTTCTGCTCTGGAAACTATCGAGGCCACCGAATGTTTAATCTCATCAATGTCGTCTCTTAAAGATTTTTTTAAATCAGCAAATACTTTAACCAAGAAATCTCTATCTGATAGTTGTCCATCATCAAGGTTGAAGAGAGAATATCCATGTCTTTCCTTGAGGTCTTCATTCTTTGTCTCACCGGGCTCTTGGTTTGAGGGTCTCGATCTGAGTCATAATCTTCACGAAATTTAGAGCTATCAAGTGATCTGGATATAGTTTCCATTACTTTTCTTTTTGAGTTTGCCTGGGTAGATTCATAAATCATAGGTGTGGATTTCCATTCTTCCGAACTATTCTCCACTGGTAAGGAATCTTTACTGCCACTTTGTGACTGATTACTGTGGTAGGGCGAGGAAGGCATAGTGTTCGCACTCTGTGGACTAGCCTCCACCAGTTCACCAGTGGAAGTTTTGGAGATAACGTTTGGTTTAGGCTTGGGAGACATTAGGACTAGTATACCATATAAATTGAGGTATATAAATTAAGAAATTAAGAATATCAAACTATGTATAGTAAGTCTCTATAGCCAGCTCCAGTAAACTATATTGAGCCAAAAAACAATTACAATTAGGTAATAGACTTCCACAATACTAGAGCCAAGGAGCAGAAAGAAAGTATAATTATCTGTAAATACGGAGTCAGAGTAAAAAGTAAATAGCTCTCTCCCCCAATTAGAAGATAAAAAGATCACCCACCCAAGACCCAACAACTACCACCCAAACTACCTTTATCCACAAGAAACAGAGTCAAACATCAATATGCAGATCAATATAAAGGTGTACCCCAACAGCACATCCCCATAAAAGAATAGCTGTGTAGTTGACTCCACGACACCGCAAACCGTCTACGAAGCGCGGATACGTTGGAGGCCCACAGACCCCGCTTGATTGAAGAGATCCCTCCCAGGAGTGGTCAGAACGCGTAGAAACCTCAGACAACAGGATCCGTCCACATAGCTCGGATACTTTGGAGGCCCGTCGACCTCGCTTGATTGAAGAAGTCCTTCTTGGAGACGTAGTAGCACGCAAAGATGGAAGAAGAAGTTATAAGGCAACAGCTTGCAAATAAACAAATGATTAACGAAAAAGAGTCTTCTGAAGTCTCAGTGTAACACTAGGACTAGAAAGGTTATATATCTCCCAGTCAGGCTCAGAGGTCCGGATCTCACAGTGGGGAGAATCTGTCTGTGTAGTAAAATCAGAAAATATGGGAAGCAAGGTGTACCACGGTCCGCGCTGCTGAGTCCACAAAATCACCTGGGATGCAAGATGTTGAAGCAGTATACTTCTTTATTCCTCCCTATGCGTTTCGGCACCCTTCCTGGCACCTTCCTCAGGGATGCGCCTCTTGTTCCCCCACCTTTTTTGTATTCTGTAGTAAAATGGTATTCTTCGGGAAAGCCGCAATCAGCAAATAAAAGATGGCGCCTCCACTACTCCCCTGAGAGAAATGGCAGTTTTCCTCACAGAATAGCAGAAAATGGTCTAAGAAGAAACTTAATAGACCAAAACAATAAAATCTCCAAAAACTAATGAGAGAAGTGAATAAAAAAGCCCATATCAGAGATAGCATAGGCTGTATACAGAAATAAAGCAGAATAGGATTTTGATAAATATATCACCAAGACAAGATCTTCTGGTCCAGAAAGACGAAATCTAATATTACTTCAGTAAACTGTGACCTGTGTTGTCAATTTCAGATGACTTATGGGTGACAGGAGTATTATTATGAAGCATTCAGTGATCACAAAATAGCGCCACTTTCACTCCCATTTGAGGAAAAAACAAACAAAAAAGACTTCAGGCAGTATCTTGTGGTAAAAATCATTACAAATTCAGCCAAATAAAGGTAAAAGCCAATATAATTTCAGAATTATGACCTGAAATGTCAATTTCTGACTTTTAACAGGCAACAGGAGGATATTAGTATGAGGTGACCAGTAGTCTCAAAATGGAGCCTCCATTACTCCTCTGAGGGGCCAGATTTCAAGTTGTCCTGAGGTGAATTCCTCTCAGAATTGATCTCAAAAGGGTTCAAATGAAGCCCAAAGATTAGGTCTTACTGTTCTTGTCACTTTGATGAGACAATTTGCCTTTAAAAAGGCAAAAGTTCCAGTAGCTTGTCTGTGGGCACAGGAGCTCTGGGATCCACGTCCTCACATGCTGCTGCAGGCCACGCCTCCAGAGTAGATATAATAGACTGTGATGTCACAGAGTAGATATAATAGACTGTGATGTCACAGAGTAGATATAATACACTGTGATGTCACAGAGTAGATATAATACACTGTGATGTCACAGAGTAGATATAATACACTGTGATGTCACAGAGTAGATATAATACACAGTGATGTCACAGAGTAGATATAATACACAGAGATGTCACAGAGTAAATATAATACACTGTGATGTCACAGAGTAGATATAATACACTGTGATGTCACAGAGTAGATATAATACACTGTAATGTCAGAGAGTAGATATAATACACTGTGATGTCACAGAGTAGATATAATACACATTGATGTCACATAGTAGATATAATACACAGTGATGTCACATAGTAGATATAATACAATGATGTCCCAGAGTAGATATAATACACAGTGATGTCACAGAGTAAATATAATACAATGATGTCACAGAGTAGATATAATACAGTGTTGTCAAATAGTAGATATAATACACAGTGATGTCACAGAGTAGATATAATACACAGTGATGTCACATAGTAGATATAATACACTGTGATGTCATAGAGTAGATATAATACACAGTGATGTCACATAGTAGATATAATGCAATGATGTCACATAGTAGATATCATACACAGTGATGTCACAGAGTAGATATAATACACAGTGATGTCACATAGTAGATATAATACATAGTGATGTCAGAGAGTAGATATAATACACAGAGATGTCACAGAGTAGATATAATACACAACGATGGCACATAGTAGATATAATAACAGTGATGTCACAGAGTAGATATAATACACTGTAATGTCAGAGAGTAGATATAATACACTATAATGTCACAAAGTAGATATAATACACTGTGATGTCACAGAGTAGATATAATACACAGTGATGTCATAGAATAGATATAATACACTGTGATGTCACAGAGTAGATATAATACACAGTGATGTCATAGAGTAGATATAATACAGAGTGATGTTACAGAGTAGATATAATACACTGTGATGTTACAGAGTAGCTTCAATACACTGTGATTGCATAGAGTAGATATAATACAGTGATATCACAAAGTAGATATAATACACTGTAATGTCAGAATAGATATAATACACTGTGATGTCACAGAGTAGATATAATACACTGTAATGTCAGAGAGTAGATATAATACACTGTAATGTCACAGAGTAGATATAATACACTGTGATGTCACAGAGTAGATATAATACACTGTAATGTCATAGAATAGATATAATACACTGTGATGTCACAGAGTAGATATAATACACAGTGATATCACATAGTAGATATAATACACAGTGATGTCACAGAGTAGATATAATACACTGTGATGTTACAGAGTAGCTTCAATACACTGTGATAGAAAGGCCAAAGAGCCCTATAAGGGCGAATAAGCCCATGACGAGCTGGAGGGGACTGGAGGTCTGAAAGGGTTAATAGGTGTAGGATTACAGGGAACAAACCTGACCTTAAGGGATTGGTTGAAAAGGGGAACAGTGGGGATTGGAGGAAAGGATTGGGGGGGGACAGGCTGTGAGAGGGTATATAGAGTGGGCAGGGTTTGGGTACCTCTTCTTCGCTGGACGGTGCCAGATACTGGTGTGTGCTGCAGCTCCTGCACTGCGATGGCCGACCTGGCTGCATTATTGGAGATGGTGCGAGGGGCCTCTGAGGTCCTTGGAGTCGATGTCCTGCGGGAGCAGCTGGCAGCTGTGTTTGCTCCCCGCCCGGCGGTGCCTATTCCTGCACCCGGGCCTGAACTGCGTGCTCGGCGGTCACGGCCGCCGGAGCGCTACTCCCCTGTGGGGGGAGGAGACGATCTAGGAGCCCCCTTGGGGACCCTCTGGGACTGGGGAGCCGTCCGATGCCTCCTGGGCTCTCCCCAAGCACCGGGAGGAATCCGCGCCGTGGAACCCGCGAACCGGAAGTGGGCGGAGCTACACGGAGCTCTACTTCCGGTTTTCGGTCTGCAAGGCCCCGGACCCGTTCTACAGCAGCCCCCGGTGACGTGCGGGCATGGGGAGGTGCCCAGCTTGAGGGGAAAATGGAGGACACTCCCTGCAGACCGCAGGGAAGCAGCAAGAGACGGGATCGGCTGCAGACAGGACGGATCACTGGAGGGATGGAGGACAGCAGCCTGGGAGGAGAGGATGTGAGCTCCTGCAGTCGGCAGGGGCATAGTCTGCGCTCCTTGGTGACGGTTCCCTCCAGTGGGGATCGTGCTGGAGGGCATACCCGGCATGCAATGGACACTGTACGGCCTTCCTGCAGTCGGCAGGGAGGGAGACCAGTGGGGATATCTGAGGAGCCAGCAAGGTCCAGTGGCAGCAAGGCGCCACGCCGGAAGAAGAGGAAGCAAACCAGCAGGGCACGACGTGCGGATCAGGGTGCGGTGACCGTGGGGGTTGACGGCCGCCAGGAGCTGGTTGTCCCTCTGCTGGTCTCCCCTGAGGCTGCCAGCAGCGCTACAGATTCCGAAGAGGAAGGACAACTGTCGGCTGCATCCGGAGAGGAGGAGAGTCGACAAGAACCGCGGGATACGGCTGTTCCGCGACCGTCTCAGAGGCAGCCGGGTGAGAGATCATCTAATGCATTGAATGTTGCGGGTTGTGGGGGCACGTTGGCAGTGGTGGGGCCGGAGTTTTGGGGGCAGTTGTTAGGTGTGTTAAAAGGGTGGGTAGCAGAGGGTTCGGCAGCGTCCGGATCGGGGACTCCGGCGGAAGCTTGGGTGGGCCCCACTGGGGTGGCACAGCCGGTGGTGGCGGCACAGGACGACAGGGCAGTGGGGGCTGGGGTCGCAGCTGCGGTGGCAGTGTCACAGGTGGCGGAGGTGGCGGCCGCGTCGGATGGGGCGGTAGACAAGGAAAAGGAGAAGGAAGAGGAGTTAGTGCGGTTGGATGATAGGGCGCGGAGCGAAGTGTATGTGTGCTTCAAAAGTCCGCTTGGGACCCATTTGAAGAAGGAGGTGAGGGAAAAAATCTGGAAAGGGGAGTACGTGGAAATATTTTCCCTGCTTCCGTCAGAAAAGTTTAATTTAGATAAAATTAAGCCGAGTGTCTCCAAAAAGGAAAAGGAGGATGAGGAAAAGAGGCGATATAGATTGATCCCCAGGACCTTTACTAATTGGCTACAAGCCTTTGCCATTCTGGCTAGTGTCATTGGGGAAAAGGAGCCGGAGCATTGCTCCGCCCTTTTCGGTTATATGGACTCGATAGGGGAGGCGTACAGAGTGTATGGAGGCTTGGGATGGTTAAGATATGATGAGCAGTTCCGGCAACGGAAAGCTCTGCGGGCTGTAATCAGGTGGGATCACAAGGATATTTCCTTGTGGATGCGGCTCATGACTGCTCCAGCTCAGCCCTTTCGTGGGGGCGCCGGGAGCCCGGGCACAAGCGGTGGGTCCTCGGCGGGACAAAGGAAGACGGCTTGTTGGCAGTATAATGAGGGCACTGCAAGTTTGGGGCGTCATGCCGGTTCAAGCACGAGTGCTCCGGCTGTGGAGGTAACCACCCTTTTGCCAGGTGTTTTAAAAGAGGAAAGGGGAAGTCAGGTGAGGGTGCTGGAAAGAGGGAGGACGCCAGTGAAGGTAGAGGCGATGCTTCCCTATTTAAATAGATACCCGGATGTACAGGCAGCGGAATTGTTGCGGCGAGGTTTTGTTGATGACTTTAGGATCCCGTTTGATCCTGATGCCCCCGTTTTTCGCCCGGGTAATTTGAGGTCCGCTAGGGAGCATCCGGAGGTCGTGAAAGAAAATCTATTCAAGGAGGTGGAATTAGGTAGGATGGCGGGTCCGTTCAAGGACCCTCCACTTCCTAATCTTAGGATTTCGCCATTGGGGGTGGTACCCAAGAAGGAGCCGAATAAATTCAGGCTCATACATCATTTGTCCTACCCGGCCGGGTTGTCGGTTAATGATGGGATCTCACCTGATCTGTCAGCAGTTTGTTATGTTTCGTTTGACAGAGCCTTGGATTTGGTGAGAGCTGCGGGACGGGGGGCATTGTTGGCGAAATCGGATGTAGAACCTGCATTTCGATTGCTTCCTGTTCATCCGGATAGCTTTCATTTGTTGGGGTGCATGTGGGAAGGGGAGTTTTATGTAGATTGTCGCCTGCCCATGGGTTGTTCTATTTCGTGTTCTTATTTTGAAGCATTTAGTTCTTTTGTGGAATGGGCAGTTCGGGATGTTGCAGGGGTACACTCTGTGATTCATTATCTGGATGACTTTTTATGTGTAGGGCTGCGGGGTCATCGGTTTGTTCTTTGTTGCTGTTTACCTTGGAGAGGATAGCGAGCAGTTTTGGTATTCCTTTGGCAAAGGAAAAACGGAAGGGCCAGCAACTGTTTTGTGTTTCTTAGGCATTGAAATTGATACGGTGGCCATGGAGTGCCGGCTGCCAGAGGGGAAGTTGGTTGATTTGAAGGAGTCGGTCTGAGCATTATTTTCGGCTAAGAAGGTGAGGTTGAGGGAGTTGCAGTCAGTGTTGGGGAAGCTGAATTTCGCTTGTCACATTATGCCGATGGGGTGGATTTTCACCAGGAGATTAGCAAGTGCGACTGCGGGAGTCACATCTCCGAATCACTTTGTCAGGATGACTAGGGTGATGAAAGGGGACTTGGTTGTTTGGGACTCCTTCTTAGACAGGTACAATGGGAAGACATTATGGATGAGCAAGGTGTTGTCCAATAGGCAGTTGGAGTTGTTTACGGACGCGGCAGGAGCTGCAGGCTTTGGAGCAATTTTTCGGAATCATTGGAGTGTGGGTGAGTGGCCACAGTTATGGCGAGAGAAGTGGTTGGTTAAAAACTTGGCTTTGCTGGAGCTCTTCCCGATTGTGGTGGCGGTTGAGTTGTGGGGTTCGGACTTTGCAGACAAGAAGGTTTGCTTGCATTACGATAATATGGCTGTGGTTCATTCCATCAATACTCTTTCTGCAAAATCACCACCGGTAGTGGAGTTGCTGCGACATCTAGTGCTGCGTTGTTTAGACTTTAACATCTGCGTGGTGGCGAAGCATGTGCCGGGCGTGGAAAATGAAGTAGCTGATGCGCTGTCCCGTTTTCAGTTTTGCAGGTTCTGGAGCCTGGTGCCAGGAGAAGACGAGGAGGGAGAACAGTGTCCCGATTGGTTGTGGAATCTGGTTTCAGTTTAGCTTATGAAGGGATCAGGAGATCGGTGACCGAGGCTACTTGGTGCCGATATCAGTTGGTTTGGCAGGAATAGGAGAAATGGGAGCAAGACGGATTATTTGGGCCGGGCTACGAAGGCAGGGTTTTTGGGGTGTTGTCGTTTGTCAGCGGAGATTTCGCGGCAGGTCGGTCAGTGTCAGCAATGGGACACAGGTTGTCCGCTCTAGCATTTTGGTTCAAGTTGCAAGGGGTCAAAGATGCAACGAAGGATTTTTTGGCTCGGCAGGCCATGAAGGGTTTTAAGAAGGGGGCGAGGGCCCGCGACACCAGGAGGCAGATTTCATTTCAATTGCTGGAACGGTTGGTGCGCAGTTTGGGGGAGGTGTGTTCCTCCCGGTATGAACAGAAATTGTTTACGGTTGCATTTGTTTTGGCGTTTTTTGGGGCGTTTTGCATTAGTGAATTGGTTAGTCCTGCGAAGCATGTGTCAGGAGGTCTTTTGTTTGGGGATGTGGTGATTACGGAGGATCGGGTGGAGTGTAAGTTGCGTCGCTCCAAAACGGATCAGTTGGGTCGAGGACGCTTGGTGGTGATGTATGGTATACCGGGACATCAGTTGTGTCCAGTTTTGCAGGTGGCGGGTTTTGTGAGGCTGCGCGGAGGATACCCAGGGTCCTTCTTACGACATGAGGATGGGTCATCGTTGTCTAAATTTCAGTTTGTATCAGTGTTAAAGGTTTGCTTGGCACGGTTGGGAGAGCTGCCAAGTGAGTATGGGTCGCATTCTTTTCGGATAGGGGCGGCGACGGAGGCTTCTAGATGGGGGTTGAGTGATGAATTGATCCGTCAGATTGGAAGATGGGAATCCTCTCATTTTCGACTTTATGTGCGGCCTCATTTATTGACGGGAATTAATCACTGAATGTGCGTGGGGGGAAGTAGTTGTTAAAATGGTGGAGTTAACTATTGTATGCCAGTTTGGTGTTTTTTCGTTAATGGTGTTTATTTTATAGGTGCGTGTTTGGTCTGGATCCTCGGACACTCCTACGTTTATTGGGGAGCGATACGTGCGGACGCACGTCCGGAGGTCAGACAGCTTGGAATGGCAAGAGAGGACGCGCGGGTGAAATGGATTGGAATACGTGGGATGACGTGGGGGAGAGTGCTCCCGGAAGTCGCGTATTATGCCAGGGTTGATCAGGACCCCAACATCCTTGTCTTGCATGTGGGAGGGAATGATTTGGGGGTGAGGACAGCCATAGACCTGAAGAGGGAGATTAAGTTGGATTTGTTGCGATTGTGGAGAGAGTTCCCGGGTCTAATTATTGTATGGTCCGACATAGTGGCTCGGACAAATTGGCGTTTTGCCAGGTCGGTCGATCGGATTAATAAAGCATGCATTAAGTTGAATAGGACGATTGGTCGGTTTGTTGCCAGAAATGGAGGTTTGGTAGTACGGCACAGAGAGTTGGAAGAGTCATTTGATCAATATTTACGGCAAGATGGTGTACATCTTACTGACATTGGTTTAGATTTGTGGATGCTGGGACTGCGGGATGGTTTGGAACAGGCCATGGGTGTGTGGAGGGCCCGGGCCACATAAGGGCTCGTGTGGCCGGTCTGTGGCGGGGGGATAGGTCCGATTCCAGAGGCTGGGAGTACCAATATTTCGTGGTGGTACGAAGTCATTCATGGTAGTGGCTTCGTAAAAGAATTTGGGAACTTGTGCGTGTAGGTCCTGCAGGTTCAGGGAAGGGGTATTTAACGATGGAACGTTGATACCTCACACCTTGGGTCGGTTGGTCACGGCCGAGGTGGTTCCCTGGGCTGGTTTGAGGATACGGCCAGGGGATAAAATAATGGTTGCTTCTGGGACGGACCTATCGGTTTTTAGGTTATGGTTGTGTTATGTATATATCGGTTATAGTTGTTATGGTTTTATTAAAAGGGGCGGCATGGGGTGCCGCGTAAAGATATATATATACTTGTTAAATAAAGCTGTGGCCATTCGTACAACATATGTAGTATGTCTTTTATTTATGGGTTTGCGTTACAAGGAAGGAGGGGAGAGGGGAGTTTATAATTAAGGTAAGACAGAGGTATCCCTCATAGCATCGTCATGCATAGAGTAGATATAATACAGTGATGTAACAGAGTAGGTATAATACAATGATGTCACAGAGTAGATCTAATACACAGTGATATCACATAGTAGATATAATACATAGTGATGTCAGAGAGTAGATATAATACACTGTGATGTCATAGAGTAGATATAATACACAACGATGTCACATAGTAGATATAATACACAGTGATGTCACAGAGTAGATATAATACACATTGATGTCACAGAGTAGATATTATACACTGAGATGTCATAGAGTAGATATAATACTCAGTGATGTCACAGAGTAGATATAATACTAAGTGATGTCACATAGTAAATATAATACACAGTGATGTCACAGAGTAGATATAATACACAGTGATGTCACACAGTAGATATAATACACTGTGATGTCAAAGAGTAGCTATAATACAATGTGATGTCAGAGTAGACATAATACAGTGATGTCACAGAACACATATAATACACTGTGATGTCACATAGTAGATATAATACACAGTGATGTCACAGAGCAGATATAATACACTTTGATGTCACATAGTAGATATAATACACAGTGATGTCACAGAGTAGATATAATACACAGTGATGTCACAAAGTGGATATAATACACTGTAATGTCAGAAAGTAGATATAATACACAGTGATGTCACATAAAAGATATAATACAGAGATGTCATAGAGTAGACATAATACACTGTGATGTCACAAAGTAGCTATAATATACTGTGATGTCATAGAGTAGATATAATACAGTGATGTCACAGAGTACATATAATACACAGTGATGTCGCAGAGTACATATAATACACAGTGATATCATAGAGTAGATATAATACACAAAGTTGTCACAGAGTAGATATAATACACAGTGATGTCACAGAGTAGATATAATACAATGATGTCACATAGTAGATATAATACACAGTGATGTCACAGAGTAGATATAATACACAGTGATGTCACAGAGTAAATATAATACACTGTGATGTTACAGAGTATCTTCAATACACTGTGATGTCATAGAGTAGATATAATACAATGATGTAACAAAGTGGATATAATACTTTGTGATGTCACAGAGTAGGTATAATACAGTGATGTCACAGAGTAGATATAATACAGTGTTGTCAAATAGTAGATATAATACACAGTGATGTCACAGAGTAGATATAATACACAGTGATGTCACATAGTAGATATTATACACTGTGATGTCAAAGAGTAGATATAATACACAGTGATGTCACATAGTAGATATAATACATAGTGATGTCAGAGAGTAGATATAATACACAGAGATGTCACAGAGTAGATATAATACACAACGATGTCACATAGTAGATATAATAAAAGTGATGTCACAGAATAGATATAATACACTGTGATATCACAGAGTAGATATAATACACAGTGATGTCACAGAATAGATATAATACACTGTAACATAGTAACATAGTAACATAGTTTTTAAGGTTGAAGGAAGACTTTAAGTCCATCTAGTTCAACCCATAGCCTAACATGTTGATCCAGAGGAAGGCAAAAAAACCCCATGTGGCAACACTAAGCTCCACATTGGGGGAAAGAATTCCTTCCTGACTCCAGATACGGCAATCAGACTAATTCCCTGGATCAACGCCCTATCAAAGAATCTAGTATGTATAACTGATAATATTATAGTTTTCAAGAAAGGCATCCAGGCCCTTCTTAAATGTTAGTAGTGACTCACTCATTACAACAGCATGTGGTAGAGAATTCCATAGTCTCACTGCTCTTACAGTAAAGAATCCACGTCTGTGATTATGATTAAACCTTCTTTCCTCCCGACGTAGAGGATGCCCCTTGTCCCAGTCTCAGGCCTAAGAGTAAAGAGATCATTAGAAAGGTCTCTGTACTGTCCCCTCATATATTTATACATTATTATAAGATCACCCCTAAGCCTTCGTTTTTCCAAGCTAAATAACCCCAAGTTTAATAACCTGTCTTGGTATTGCAGACCCCTTAGTCCTCTAATGACTTTTGTCGCTCTTCTCTGGACCCGCTCTAGTTCAGCTATGTCTTTCTTATACACCGGAGACCAGAATTGTACACAGTATTCTAAGTGTGGTCGCACTAGTGACTTGTATAGAGGTAAAATTATGTTCTCCTCATGAGCATCTATGCCTCTTTTAATGCATCCCATTATTTTATTTGCCTTTGCAGCAGCTGCCTGACACTGGCCACTAAATGTGAGTTTGTCATCTACCCATACACCCAGGTCTTTTTCAGTGACAGTTTTTCCCAGTGTTTTACAATTAAGCACATAATTATACCTTTTGTTTCCTCTGCCCAAGTGCATGACTTTACATTTATCCCCATTAAAGTTAATTTGCCATTTAACCGCCCAAGCTTCTAGTTTACATAAATCTTCCTGTAATATAAAATTGTCCTCCTCTGTATTGATTACCCTGCAGAGTTTAGTGTCATCTGCAAATATTGAGATTCCACTCTGTATGCCCCCTACAAGGTCATTAATAAATATATTAAATAGAAGTGGGCCCAACACTGACCCCTGTGGTACCCCACTGTTAACTGTGACCCATTCTGAGTGTGTTCCATTAATAACCACCCTTTGTTTCCTATCACTAAGCCAGTTCTTAACCCACTTACACATATTTTCCCCTATCCCCATTGCCCTCATTTTATGTATCAACCTTTTGTGTGGCACCGTATCAAAAGCTTTTCCTTGGTCCAGTCCAGAACTTACTTCTTCATAGAAGCTTATCAGATTAGTTTGACAGGAATGGTCCCTCGTAAAACCATGTTGATAATGGGTCATGAGGTTATTTTTCTTCAGATACTCCAGTATAGCATCTCTTAGAAAACCCTCTAGGATTTTACCCACAGTAGAGGTTAAGCTTACTGGCCTATACGCCAGTCCTGTGGTACAGACCCTGTTATTATGGAATCTTTAAATATTAAAAATAATGGTCTATCTATGACAGTACTTAATTCCTGCAGCACTCTGGGGTGTATCCCATCCGGGCCCGGGGATTTGTCAATTTTAGTGATTTTTAGACGATGCCGTACTTCCTCTTGGGTTAAGCAGGTGACATTTAATTGAGAATTTTTGTTATCACTGATCATATTGTCTGTCATGGGATTTTCTTGTGTAAATACTGTTGAAAAAAAGTCATTTAGCATATTGGCTTTTTCCTCATCCTCATCCACCATTTCACCCAGACTATTTTTAAAGGGGCCAACACCATCATTTTTTAGTTTCTTACTATTTATGTAGTTAAAAAATATTTTGGGATTCTTTTTACTTTCTCTGGCAATGAGTCTCTCTGTCTCAATCTTTGCTGCCTTGATTTGCTTTTTACAAATGTTATTTAATTTTCTGTATTTATTTAATGCTTCATCACTACCTACTTGCTTTAATTCCCTAAATGCTTTCTTTTTGTCACATATTGCACTTCTTACTGCTTTATTTAGCCATAGTGGTTTCCTCCTATTTCTAGCATGCTTATTCCCATAGGGTATATATTGTGCACAGGTCCTATTCAGGATGCTAATAAACATCTCCCATTTGTGTTGTGTACTTTTATGTCTCAGGACATCGTCCCAATTTATTGCACTAAGATCATCTCTCAACCGTTGGAAATTTGCCTTCCTGAAGTTTAGTGTCCTTGTAGCCCCTCTACTACACGTCTTAGTAAAGGATACTTGAAAGCTTATTAAGTTATGATCACTATTACCCAAGTGACCTCCAACCCGTATATTTGATATGCGGTCCGGCCTGTCGGTTAATATTAGGTCCAGCAGTGCCCCCCTTCTTGTTGGGTCCTGAACCAGTTGTGAAAGGTAATTGTCTCTCATAGTTTTCAAAAACTTATTACCTTTGCTGGAACTGCAGGTTTCTGATCCCCAATGTATTTCAGGGTAGTTGAAGTCCCCACAATAATGACTTCTCCCTGAGTCGCTGCTTCATCTATTTGCTTTATGAGGATATTCTCCTCCACTTCAATTATTGTTGGGGACTTATAACAAACCCCTATCAAGAATTTATTATTTTTTCCCCCTCCCCTTATCTCCACCCACAGGGACTCTACATTTCCATTAGATTCACCTATATTATCACGCAGGATGGGTTTTAAGGATGATTTTACGTATAAACATACACCTCCTCCTCGCCTATTTGTACGGTCATTTCTGAACAGACAATAGCCCTGTAAATTAACAGCCCAGTCATGGCTCTCGTCCAGCCAAGTCTCCGAAATCCCCACCATGTCATAATTATTTTCCAACAAAATCAATTCTAATTCCTCCATTTTGTTGGTGAGGCTTCTGGCATTAGTGTACATGCACTTTATGCATCTCTCTTTACCTCTATTCCTTCCTACTAGATTGACTGTTCTAACCCCACCCCCATGCCACCCCCAATTTTATTACTTGTGCCCAGGTTACTATTTACACTATCTTCCCCTCCTATACAATGAATACCCTCCCCCCAAATCCCTAGTTTAAACACTCCCCCAACCTTCTAGCCATTTTCTCCCCCAGCACAGCTGCACCCTCCCCATTGAGGTGCAGCCCGTCCCTAGCATAGAACCTGTAGCCAACAGAGAAGTCGGCCCAGTTCTCCAGGGACCCAAACCCCTCCTTCCTACACCAATTCCTGAGCCACTTATTTATCTCCCTAATCTCCCTTTGCCTCTCTGGTGTGGCACGTGGTACAGGCAGTATTTCAGAGAATACTACCTTGGAGGTCCTTGCCTTAAGCTTGCAGCCTAATTCCCTGAAATCATCTTTAAGGACCTTCCACCTACCTCTAACTTTGTCATTTGTGCCAAAGTGCACCATGACCTCCAGCCCCTCCCAGTAATCTGTCAACCCGATCAGCGATGTGCCGGACTCGAGCGCCAGGTAGGCAGCACACTGTTCGACGATCCCTGTCTTTGTGACAGATTGCCCTATCTATTCCCCTAATAATTGAGTCCCCCACTACCAGCACCTGTCTGGCCTGTCCTTCTCTCCTGTTTTCCCCCTTACTGGAGCAGCCACTCCTCTGGCTTTCAGAGGTCATGCCCTGCTGCAGCAGTGCTGTACCTGAACTCACACCCCCTCATCTGCCAACATAGCAAATTTATTGGGGTTGTGCCAGATCAGGGCTAGCCTCCCTGGCACCCTTCTCTCTACCCCGCCTTCTAACTGTCACCCAGCTAGCTACCTCATGGTCCTGCAGCTCCATACTACCATCCTCCCCCACATCTATCCCATTGAGCAGCTGTTTAGTGAGCAGCAGACTCCTTTCCATATTGTCTATGGATCTCAGCGTTGTCAGTTGTTCATTTAGATCCAGTATCTGGGCTTCCAAATGCACAATGTACTCACATCTCACAGCAGTATGCACCCTCGACCGGCTGGTCAAGGAATGCATATATGTGGCAAGATGTACACTGGATGGCATTGCCAATCATGGAGCTCATTTCCTAATGGGGATTGCACCAGACAGAAATGATAAGTAAAAAGAAATGCAAAGTATTAATAAAATACAACCAGCAATTCAGTAAGTCCTCCCTTCCAAACTTCCTTAATACAAAGTCACTGAATCACAAGTCACACACGTACGTCTGTCGCACTTGCGCTCTGTCACACGTAGCTCGTCACACTCGCTAAAAAATCAGATATAAAGAGTCTTTTTTTTTTTTTTTTTTCCTTTTCTCTTTTCTTTTTTCCTTTTCTTTTTTCCTTCCCTTAGCAGAAAATCAGCCTACAGCTCAGTGTACTTCCAAAGGACTGGAAGCCCCAACCAGCTGCTTCTTATAAACCCTTAATTATGCACCCCCACCCTTAATTAACCCCTTGTAAGTATAGCTACACCACAGGTTTTAAAGGGATCCTGTCACCCCCAAAACACCTGTAAACCTATTAAAACCTGTCCCTAGAGCATATTAACACTTTCCCTACACTCTTTTTACCTCCTAAAAGCATTAAGTGACATTGAAGAAAAACGTTTTATAAGTACCTGATTACTGATGATAATGAGTGACTATCTATTCATAGTCACTCATCAAGACTGCCCCTCTGCTTCATATCACGCCTGAATAGGCGTGATCTAGTGCCCAGATTCAAAATCGCGCCTCCCTGCTGTGCCCTGTGTCGTCCGAGGCTGCAGTGTGGCCGGGTGACGCGATCCGCGTCATACCCGGCGCCGGGTGACGTATTTACACCGGCGCCGCGCTTTCGGCTTCAAAATGCGCACTGCGCATGCGCACTGGGCATGCGCAGTGCGCATTTTGAAGCCGAAAGCGCGGCGCCGGTGTAAATACGTCACCCGGCGCCGGGTATGACGCGGATCGCGTCACCCGGCCACACTGCAGCCTCGGACGACACAGGGCACAGCAGGGAGGCGCGATTTTGAATCTGGGCACTAGATCACGCCTATTCAGGCGTGATATGAAGCAGAGGGGCAGTCTTGATGAGTGACTATGAATAGATAGTCACTCATTATCATCAGTAATCAGGTACTTATAAAACGTTTCTCTTCAATGTCACTTAATGCTTTTAGGAGGTAAAAAGAGTGTAGGGAAAGTGTTAATATGCTCTAGGGACAGGTTTTAATAGGTTTACAGGTGTTTTGGGGGTGACAGGATCCCTTTAAGTGCAAAGAAGTTAACCCTTAAACTTACAGGTAGTAAAATAAGAGACTATAAACTTGTAGAGAGAAAAGAAAGTTAAGAAAGCCCAATAAAATTAAAAAGGTTAAAAAAAAGAAAAAAAACAGTCAGCAATTCACACAGGTATTTGTTGCAGGATTCCCAAACACCTCCTCACTGAATCACAAGTCACACACTTACGTCTGTCGCACTTGCGGTCTGTCACACGTAGCTCGTCACACTCGCTAGAAAATCAGATATAAAGAGTCTTTTTTTTTAATTTTTTTTTTCATTTTCTCTTTTCTTTTTTCCTTTTCTTTTTTCCTTCCCTTAGCAGAAAATCAGCCTACAGCTCAGTGTGCTTCCAAAGGACTGGAAGCCCCAACCAGCTGCTTCTTATAAAACCTTAATTATGCACCCCCACCCTTAATTAACCCCTTGTAAGTATAGCTACACCACAGGTTTTAAGTGCAAAGTAGTTAACCCTTAAACTTACAGGTAGTAAAATAAGAGACTATAAACTTGTAGAGAGAAAAGAAAGTTAAGAAAGCCCAATAAAATTAAAAAGGTTAAAAAAAAAAAAAAACAGTCAGCAATTCACACAGGTATTTGTTGCAGGATTCCCAAACACCTCCTCACTGAATCACAAGTCACACACTTACGTCTGTTGCACTTGCGCACTGTCACACGTAGCTCGTCACACTCGCTAGAAAATCAGATATAAAGAGTCTTTTTTTTTTTTTTTTTTTCTTTCCCTTAGCAGAAAATCAGCCTACAGCTCAGTGTACAGAGTAGATATAATACACAGTGATGTCACAGAGTAGATATAATACACAGTGATGTCACAGAATAGATATAATACACTGTGATGTCACAGAGTAGATATAATAGTGATGTCAGAGAGTAAATATAATACACTGTGATGTTACAGAGTAGCTTCAATACACTGTGATGTCATATAGTAGATATAATACAGTGATGTAACAAAGTAGATATATTACACTGTGATGTCACAGAGTAGATATAATACACTGTGATGTCACAGAGTAGATATAATACAATGATGTCACAGAGTAGATATAATACATAGTGATGTCAGAAAGTAGATATAATACACTGTGATGTCACAGAGTAGATATAATACACAGTGATGTCACAGAGCAGGTATAATACACTGAGATGTCACAGAGTAGATATAATACACAGTGATGTCACATAGTAGATATAATACATTAATGTCACAGAGTAGATATAATACACAGTGATGTCAGAGAGTGGATATAATACACAGTGATATCACATAGTAGATATAATTCATAGTGATGTCACAGAGTAGATATAATACACTGAGATGTCACAGAGTAGATATAATACACAGTGATGTCACAGAGTAGATATAATACACTGAGATGTCACAGAGTAGATATAATATACAGTGATGTCATAGAGTAGATATAATACACAGTGATGTCACAGAGTAGATATAATACACTGAGATGTCAGAGAGTAGATATAATACACTGAGATGTCACAGAGTAGATATAATACACTGAGATGTCACAGAGTAGATATAATACACAGTGATGTCACATAGTAGATATAATACATTGATGTCACAGAGTAGATATAATACACAGTGATGTCAGAGAGTAGATAAAATACACAGTGATATCACATAGTAGATATATTACACATCGATGTCACATAGTAGATATAATACACTGAGATGTCACAGAGTAGATATAATATACAGTGTTGTCACAGAGTAGATATAATATACAGTGATGTCATAGAGTAGATATAATACACAGTGATGTCACAGAGTAGATATAATACACTGAGATGTCAGAGAGTAGATATAATACACTGAGATGTCACAGAGTAGATATAATACACTGAGATGTCACAGAGTAGATATAATACACAGTGATGTCACATAGTAGATATAATACATTGATGTCACAGAGTAGATATAATACACAGTGATGTCAGAGAGTAGATAAAATACACAGTGATATCACATACAGTTAGGGCCAGAAATATTTGGACAGTGACACAATTTTCGCGAGTTGGGCTCTGCATGTCACCACATTGGATTTGAAATGAAACCTCTACAACAGAATTCAAGTGCAGATTGTAACGTTTAATTTGAAGGGTTGAACAAAAATATCTGATAGAAAATGTAGGAATTGTACACATTTCTTTACAAACAGTCCACATTTTAGGAGGTCAAAAGTAATTGGACAAATAAACATAACCCAAACAAATTATTTTTCTTTTCAATATTTTGTTGCGAATCCTTTGGAGGCAATCACTGCCTTAAGTCTGGAACCCATGGACATCACCAAACGCTGGGTTTCCTCCTTCTTAATGCTTTGCCAGGCCTTTACAGCCGCAGCCTTCAGGTCTTGCTTGTTTGTGGGTCTTTCCGTCTTAAGTCTGGATTTGAGCAAGTGAAATGCATGCTCAATTGGGTTAAGATCTGGTGATTGACTTGGCCATTGCAGAATGTTCCACTTTTTTGCACTCATGAACTCCTGGGTAGCTTTGGCTGTATGCTTGGGGTCATTGTCCATCTGTACTATGAAGCGCCGTCCAATCAACTTTGCAGCATTTGGCTGAATCTGGGCTGAAAGTATATCCCGGTACACTTCAGAATTCATCCGGCTACTCTTGTCTGCTGTTATGTCATCAATAAACACAAGTGATCCAGCGCCATTGAAAGCCATGCATGCCCATGCCATCACGTTGCCTCCACCATGTTTTAAAGAGGATGTGGTGTGCCTTGGATCATGTGCCGTTCCCTTTCTTCTCCAAACTTTTTTCTTCCCATCATTCTGGTACAGGTTGATCTTTGTCTCATCTGTCCATAGAATGCTTTTCCAGAACTGAGCTGGCTTCTTGAGGTGTTTTTCAGCAAATTTAACTCTGGCCTGTGTATTTTTGGAATTGATGAATGGTTTGCATCTAGATGTGAACCCTTTGTATTTACTGTCATTGAGTCTTCTCTTTACTGTTGACTTAGAGACAGATACACCTACTTCACTGAGAGTGTTCTGGACTTCAGTTGATGTTGTGAACGGGTTCTTCTTCACCAAATAAAGTATCCACCACTGTTGTCATCCGTGGACGCCCAGGCCTTTTAGATTTCCCAAGCTCACCAGTCAATTCCTTTTTTCTCAGAATGTACCCAACTGTTGATTTTGCTACTCCAAGCATGTCTGCTATCTCTCTGATGGATTTTTTCTTTTTTTTTTTGAGCCTCAGGATGTTCTGCTTCACCTCAATTGAGAGTTCCTTTGACCGCATGTTGTCTGGTCACAGCAACAGCTTCCAAATGCAAAACCACACACCTGGAATCCACCCCTGACCTTTTAACTACTTCATTGATTACAGGTTAACAAGGGAGACGCCTTCAGAGTTAATTGCAGCCCTTAGAGTCCATTGTCCAATTACTTTTGGTCCCTTGAAAAAGAGGAGGCTATGCATTACAGAGCTATGATTCCTAAACCCTTTCTCCGATTTGGATGTGGAAACTCTCATATTGCAGCTGGGAGTGTGCACTTTCAGCCCATATTATATATATAATTGTATTTCTGAACATGTTTTTGTAAACAGATAAAATAACAAAACTTGTGTCACTGTCCAAATATTTCTGGCCCTAACTGTAGTAGATATATTACACATCGATGTCACATAGTAGATATAATACACTGAGATGTCACAGAGTAGATATAATATACAGTGTTGTCACAGAGTAGATATAATACACAGTGATGTCAGAGAGTAGATATAATACACTGTGATGTCACATAGTAGATATAATACATTAATGTCACAGAGTAGATATAATACACAGTGATGTTAGAGAGTAGATATAATACACAGTGATATCACATAGTAGATATATTACACATCGATGTCACATAGTAGATATAATACACATGTGATTCACAGCGTAGATATAATACACAGTGATGTCACATAGTAGATATAATACACGTGATGTCACAGAGTAGATATATATACACAGTGATGTCATAGAGTAGATATAATACACAGTGATGTCACATAAGTAGATATAATACACATCGATGTCACATAGTAGATATAATACACTGTGATGTCAAGAGTAGATATATAATACACCAGTGATGTCAGAGAGTAGATATAATACACAGAGATGTCACATAGTAGATATAATACACTGTGATTGTCCAGAAGTAGATATAATACACGTGATGTCATAGAGTAGATATAATACAATGATGTCCAGAGTAGATATAATACACAGTGATATCACATAGTAGATATATTACACATCGATGTCACATAGTAGATATAATATACAAGTGATGTCATAGAGTAGATATAATACACAGTGATGTCACAGAGTAGATATAAATAACAGTGATGTCAAGAGTAGATATAAATACTCTGTGATGTCACATAGTAGATATAATACATTAATGTCACAGAGTAGATATAATACACGTGATTTAGAGAGTAGATATAATACACAGGATTCACATAGTAGATATATTAATCGATGATCACATAGAGTTAAACACAGTGATGTCACAGAGTATAATACAACAGTAGAGTTCACAGAGTAGATATACAATAGTCACAGTAATATACAATGATCACAATAAAACATGTCACAATAATTAACAAATAAGAAATAAATACATGATGTCAGTAATAATCTGATTCACAAATAAATACATGATGTCAATATAATACATGTGTAAGAGTAATTATACACATGTTAATTAATAATATACACGTGATGTCCAAGTAGATATATACCGTGTATGAGTAGATAAATACAATGATGTCACAGAGTAGATATAATACACAGTAGTCAAGTATAATAAATACATGTGTTCACAGTGTAGATATAATACAATGATTCACAGGTAGATATAATACACATGATTCACAGAGTAGATATAATACACTGTTGTCACAAGTAGATATAATACACGTGATGTCACAAGTAGATATAATACAGTGATGTCACAGAGTAGATATAATACACAGTGATGTCACAAGTAGATATAATACACAGTGATGTCACAGAGTAGATATAATACACGTGATGTCACAGAGTATAGATAATACACATGATGTCACAGAGTAGATATAATACACTGATGTCACAGAGTAGATATAATACACAGTGAATGTCCATAGTAGATATAATACACTGTGATGTCACAAGTAGATAAATACACATGATGTCACAGAGTAGATATAATACACAGTGATGTCACAGAGTAGATATAATACACTATGATGTCACAAGTAGATATAATACACAGTGATGTCACAGAGTAGATATAATACACAGTGATGTCACAGAGTAGATATAATACACAGTGATGTCACAGTAGTAGATATAATACACAGTGATGTCACAGAGTAGATATAATACACAGTGATGTCACAGAGTAATATAATACACAGTGTATGTCTAGAATAGATATAATACACTGTGATGTCACAGAGTAGATATAATACACATGTCGATGTCACAGAGTATGAATATAATACACAGTGATGTCACAAGAGTAGATATAATACACATGAGATGTCACAGAGTAGATATAATACACTGGATGTCACAGAGTAGATATAATACATGATGTCACAGAGTAGATATAATACACATGATGTCACAAGTAGATATAATACACGTGATGTCACATAGTAGATATAATACACATGATGTCACAAGTAGATATAATACACAGTGACAAGTGTAACAGTATAGATAATAAATACACTGATGTCACAGAGTAGATATAATACACAGTGATGTCAAGAGTAGATATAATACCACTGTGATGTCACAGAGTAGATATAATACACTGTAGATGTCACAGAGTAGATATATAATACACAGTAGAGTTCAACAGAGTAGATATAATACACAGTGATGTCACAGAGTAGATATAATACACATCGATGTCACATAGTAGATATAATACACAGTGATGTCACAGAGTAGATATAAATACACAGTGATGTCACAGAGTAGATATAATACACGTGATGTCACAGTAGTAAATAATAAACACGTGAATGTCACAAGTAGATATAATACACTGTGATGTCATCAGAGTAGATATAATACACTGTGATGTCACAGAGTAGATATAATACACATGATGTCACAGAGTAGATATAATACACTAGTGATGTCACAGAGTAGATATAATACACAGTGATGTCACAGAGTAGATATAATACACATGATGTCACAGAGTAGATATAATACACAGTGATGTCACAGAGTAGATATAATACACATTAAGTACTGATGTCACAGAGTAGATATAATACACATGTGATGTCACAGAGTAATATAATACACTGATGTCACAGAGTAGATATAATACACATGATGTCACAGTAGTAGATATAATACACAGTGATGTCACAAGTAGATATAATACACAGTGATGTCACAGAGTAATATAATACACAGTGAATGTCACAGAGTAGATATAATACACTAGATGTGATGTCATAGAAGATATAATACACTGTGATGTCACAGAGTAGATATAATACACTGTATGTCAATAGTAGGATATAAAACACAGTGTGTCACAGAGTAGATATAATACACTATGCAATATTAATACACTGTATGCACAGGTAATATAACAATGATGTCACAGAGTAATAACATTGATGTCACAGAGTAGATAATACACTGATTCACAAGAATAAAACAATGATTAAGAATAAATACACGTGATTCACAAGTAGAAATACACTGATTCACAAGTAGATAAACAGAAGCATAGTATATAATACACTGATTCACAGTAATAAATACACGATGCAAATAGATATAAAACTTGATGTCACAGGTAGAAAACACATTAAATATACACTATGTCACAGAGTAATTAACAGTGATTCCGAGTAGATAAATACACGATTCAAATAGATATAATAACGTGATGCACAGAGTAGAAAAACACATGATGCACAGATAATAATACACGATTCACAAGTAATATAATACACATGATGCACAAGTAGATATAATACAATGATGTCACAGATAAATAATACACGTGATGTCACAGATAGATAAATACACATGATGTCACAAGTAGATATAATACACAGTGATTCACAGGTAGATATAAACACTATGTCACAGAGTATAATACACGTATGTCAAATAGATATAATACACTGTGATGTCACAATAGTATAAACATGATGTCAAGAATAGATATAATACACTGTGATGTCACAGAGTAATAAACACATATGTCCAGAGTAGATATAATACACGTGATGTCACAGAGTAGATAAAACACTGATGTCAAGAGTAGATATAATACATGATGTCACAGAGTAGATATAATACAATGATGTCACAGAGTAGATTAATACATGATGTCACAGAGTAGATATAATACACGTGATGTCAAGGTAGATATAATACAATGAGTCACAGAGTAGATATAATACAGTGATGTCACAGAGATATAATACAATGTTCACAGGTAGATATAATACACGTATGTCAAGAGTAGATATAATACAAGTGATGTCACAGAGTAGATATAAACAATGATGTCAAGAGTAGATATAATACACGTGATGTCACAGAGTAGATATAATCACTGATGTCACAAGTAGATATAATACAATGATGTCACAAGTAATATAATAAGTGATCACAAGTAGATTACAGATACAAGTAGATAAACAGTGATGTCAGAGTAGATATAATACACAGTGATGTCACAGAGTAGATAATACACAGTGAATGTAACAGAAGTAGATTAATACACAGTGATGTCACAGAGTAGATATAATAACATGATGTCACAAGTAGATATAATACATGATGTCACAGAGTAGATATAATACACAGTGATGTCACAGAGTAGATATAATACACGTATTCACAGGTAGATATTAAATGATGTCAAGAGTAGAATAATAACAGTGATGTCACAGAGTAGATATAATACACTGTGATGTCAAGAGTAGATATAATACAATGATGTCACAGAGTAGATATAATACACTGTGATGTCACAAGTAGATATAATACATGTGATGTCACAGAGTAGATATTACACATGATGTCACAAGTAGATATAATACACAGTGATGTCACAGAGTAGATATAATACACGTGATGTCACAGAGTAATATAATACATGATGTCACAGAGTAGATATAATACACGTGATGTCACAGAGTAGATATAATACACGATGTCACAGAGTAGATATAATACACGTATGTCACAGAGTAGATAACATGATTCACAGATAATAATACACAGTGATGTCACAGAGTAGATATAATACACAGTGATGTCACAGAGTAGATATAATACACGTGATGTCACAGAGTAGATATAATACACAGTGAAGTCACAGAGTAGATATAATACAATGATGTCACAGAGTAGATATAATACACAGTGATGTCACAAAGTAGATCTAATACACTGTGATGTCACAGAGTAGAATAATACAATGATGCCACAGAGTAGATCTAATACACTGTGATGTCACAGAGTAGATATAATACAATGATGTCACAGAGTAGATCTAATACACTGTGATGTCACAGAGTAGACATAATACACAGTAATGTTGCAGAGTAGATATAATACACAGTGATGTCACAGAGTACATATAATACAATAATGTCACAGAGTAGATATAATAAACAGTGATGTCACAGAGTAGATATAATACAATGAAGTCACAGAGTAGATATAATACAATGAATTCACAGAGTAGATATAATACACATTGACGTCACAGAGTAGATATAATACACTGTGATGTCAAAGAGTAGATATAATACACAGTGATGTCACAGAGTAGATCTAATACACTGTGATGTCACAGAGTAGATATAATACAATGATGTCACAGAGTAGATCTAATACACTGTGATGTCACAGAGTAGATATAATACACAGTGAAGTCAAAGAGTTAGATATAATACAATGATGTCACAGAGTAGATATAATACACTGTGATGTCATAGAGTAGATATAATACACAGTGATGTAACAGAGTAGATATAATACAATGATGTCACAGAGTAGATATAATACAGTGATGTCACAGAGTAATATAATACCCAGTGATGCACAGAGTAGTTTATAATACACTGTGATGTCACATCTACTTAAAATAATCGGGAGTTGGGCACTGTAGCCCAATCCCAGACTCCTTTGCGCGACTGCGACTGCGAGTGATGACGCGTAGCGTCATCACGAGCCGCAGCCGCTCTACAGTTAAAAAAAAAAAAAATCCTCACCTCTTCCCCGAGCCCCCGGAGTCTCCCGCCGTCTTCCGCCGTGTTCCGCTAGGCTCCCGGTGGCTCTGCAGGCTCCCGGTGCCTGCAGTGGTCTTCTATCTACTGGACTCAAGGACCTGTGTGATGTCAGAGTCACTTTGACACCAGCTTACTCCAGGCAAATCGCGGGTCACGTGACTCTGACATCACCACAGGTCCTTGAGTCCAGTAGATAGAAGACCACTGCAGGCACCGGGAGCCTGCACAGCCACCGGGAGCCTCGCGGAACACGGCGGGAGACGGCGGGGGCTCGGGGTGAGGTGAGCATAATCTTTTTTTTTTTTTTTTTTAACCCCTGCCTTGCAGGAGCACCCACCACAGACACCTGTATATTCTGCCACCACACAGATGCCTGTATACTATCCCACCACACAGACACCGGTATACTATGCCACCAACACAGACGCCTGTATACTATGCCACCACACCAGACGCCTGTATACTCTGCCAACAACACACACCCTGTATACTCTGCCGCCACCACAGACACCTGTATACTCTGCCAACACACACACGCCTCTATACTCTGCCGCCACCACAGACACCTGTATACTCTGCCGCCACCACACAGACGCCTGTATACTCTGCCACCACCACACAAACGCCTGTATACTCTGCCAAACACACACACGCCTTATACTCTGCCGCCACCACAGACACCTGTATACTCTGCCAACACACACACGCCTGTATACTCTGCCGCCACCCACCACACACGCCTGTATACTCTGCCGCCACCGCCACACACGCCTGTACACTCTGCCGCCACCACACACGCCTGTACACTCTGCCGCCACCACACACGCCTGTACACTCTGCCGCCACCACACACGCCTGTAACACTCTGCCGCCACCACACACGCCTGTATACTCTGCCACCACCACACACGCCTGTACACTCTGCCCGCCCCCCCACACACGCCTGTATAACTCTGCCGCCACCAGCACAGACGCCTGTATACTCTGCCGCCACCACTAGCACAGACGCCTGTATACTCTGCCACCACCACACACGCCTGTATACTCTGCCAACACACACACGCCTGTATACTCTGCCGCCACCACAAGACACCTGTATACTCTGCCAACACACACACGCCTTATATACTCTGCCGCCACCACACAGACACCTGTATACTCTGCCGCCACCACACCACACACGCCTGTATACTCTGCCGCCACCACAGACGCCTGTATACTCTGCCAACACACACACGCCTGTATACTCTGCCGCCACCCACAGACACCTGTTATACTCTGCCAACACACACACGCCTGTATACTCTGCCGCCACCACAGACACCTGTATACTCTGCCGGCCACCTACCACACACCCTCTATACTCTGCCGCCACCACAGACACCTGTAATACTCTGCCGCCAACCCCCCCACACACGCCTGTATACTCTGCCGCCACCACCACACACGCCTCTATACTCTGCCGCCACACCACACACGCCTGTATACTCTGCCGCCACCACCACACACGCCTGTACACTCTGCCGCCACCACACACACACGCCTGTACACTCTGCCACCACCACACACGCCTGTACACTCTGCCGCCACCACACACGCCTGTACACTCTGCCGCCACCACTCACACACGCCTGTATACTCTGCCGCCACCACACACGCCTGTACACTCTGGCCGCCACCACCACACACGCCTGTATACTCTGCCGCCACCAGCACAGACGCCTGTATACTCTGACGCCACCAGCACAGACGCCTGTATACTCTGCCGCCACCCAGCACAAGACGCCTGTATACTCTGCCGCCACCACCACAGACGCCTCTATACTCTGCCGCCACCACACATGCCTCTATACTCTGCCCGCCCACAACACCCGCCTGTAACTCTGCCGCCACCACACAGACGCCTGTATACTCTGCCACCACCACAGACGCCTGTATACTCTGCCGCCACCACCACACCCGCCTGTAAAACTCTGCCGCCACCAGCACAGACGCCTGTATACTCTGCCGCCACCAGCACAGACACCTGTATACTCTGCCGCCACCAGCACAGAAGCCTTTTATACTCTGCCGCCCACACAAGCACGCCCTCTATACTCTGCCGCCCACACCACAGATGCCTGTATACTCTGCCCCCACCACCACACACGCCTGTATACTCTGCCCCCACCACCACACACGCCTGTATACTCTGCCGCCACCACCACAGACACCTGTATACTCTGCCACCACACAGATGCCTTTTATACTATGCCACCACAGACACCTATATACTCTGCCACCACCACCACACAACGCCTGTATATCTCGCTACCCACAGAGCCGCCTGTATACTCTGCTACCCACAGAGCCCCCTGTATACTCTGCTACCCACTGACCCACCTGTATACACACAATTCATTTCACCCTGCTCCCGATGCAATTGCATCGGGCCTTTTTACTAGTAGTAGATATAATACCCAGTGATGTCACAGAGTAGATATAATACACTGTGATGTCACATAGTAGGTATAATACAATGATGTCACAGAGTAGATATAATACACTGTGATGTCATAGAGTAGATATAATACACAGTGATGTCACAGAGTAGATATAATACACTGTGATGTCACATAGTAGGTATAATACAATGATGTCACAGAGTAGATATAATACACTGTGATGTCATAGAGTAGATATAATACACAGTGATGTCACATAGTAGATATAATACACTGTGATGTCACATAGTAGATATAATACGCAGTGATTTCACAGAGTAGATATATTACACTGTGATGTCATAGAGTAGATATAATACACAGTGATGTCATAGAATAGATATAATACACAGTGATGTCACGGAGTAGATATAATACACAGTGAAGTCACAGAGTAGATATGATACACAGTGATGTCACAGATTAGATATAACACAATGATGTCACAGAAAAGATATAATACACTGTGATGTCATAGAGTAGATATAATACACTGTGATGTCATAGAGTAGATATAATACAGTAATGTCACAGAGTAGATATAATACACAGTCATGTCACAGAGTAGATATAATTCACAGTGATGTCACAAGAGTAGATAATAAATACACAGTGATGTCTCAGAGTAGATATAATACACAGTGATGTCACAAAGAAGATATAATACAAAGTCATGTCACAGAGTAGATATAATACACTGTGATGTCACATAGTAGATATAATACACTGTGATGTCACATAGTAGCTATAATACACAGTGATGTCACATAGTAGATATAATACACTGTGATTTCACAGAGTAGAATATAATACAATGATGTCAGAGTAGATATAATACAATGATGTCACAGAGTAGATATAATACACAGTGAAGTCACAGAGTAGATATGATACACATGATGTCACAGAGTAGATATAACACAATGATGTCACAGAAAAGATAAATACACTGTGATGTCATAGAGTAGATATAATATACAGTGATGTCACATAGTAGATATAATACGCAGTGATGTCACAGAGTAGATATAAATACACTGTGATGTCACATAGTAGATATAATACGCAGTGATGTCACAGAGTAGATATAAACAATGATGTCGCATAGTAGACATAATACACTGTGATGTCACAGAGTAGATATAATACAATGATGTCACAGAGTAGATATAGTACACTGTGATGTCATAGAGTAGATATAATATACAGTGATGTCACATAGTAGATATAATACACTGTGATGTCATAGAGTAGATATAATATACAGTGATGTCACATAGTAGATATAATACACAGTGATGTCACAGAGTAGATATAAATACACAGTCATGTCACAGAGTAGATATAATTCACAGTGATGTCACAGAGTAGATATAATACACAGTGATAGTCACAGAGTAGATATAATACACAGTGATGTCACAAAGTAGATATAATACAAAGTCATGTCACAGAGTAGATATAATACACTGTGGTGTCACATAGTAGATATAATACACTGTGATGTCACATAGTAGCTATAATACACAGTGATGTCACATAGTAGATATAATACACAGTGATTTCACAGAGTAGATATAATACACAGTGATGTCACATAGTAGATATAATACAATGACGTCACAGAGTAATATAATACAATGAATTCACAGAATAGATATAATACACAGTGATGTCACATAGTAGATATAATACAATGACGTCACAGAGTAGATATAATACAATGAATTCACAGAGTAGATATAATACACAGTGACGTCACAGAGTAGATATAATACAATGATGTCACAGAGTAGATATAATACACAGTGATGTCACAGAGTAGATAGAATACACAGTGAAGTCACAGAGTAATATAATACAATGATGTCACAGAGTAGATATAATACACTGTGATGTCACAGAGTAGATATAATACACAGTGATGTCACAGAGTAGATCTAATACACTGTGATGTCACAGAGTAGATATAATACAATGATGTCACAGAGTAGATCTAATACACTGTGATGTCACAGAGTAGATATAATACACAGTGAAGTCAAAGAGTAGATATAATACAATGATGTCACAGAGTAGATATAATACACAGTGATGTAACATGAGTAGATATAATACAATGATGTCACAGAGTAGATATAATACAGTGATGTCACAGAGTAGATATAATACCCAGTGATGTCACAGAGTAGATATAATACACTGTGATGTCACATAGTAGATATAATACCCAGATGATGTCACAGAGTAGATATAATACACTTGTGATGTCACATAGTAGGTATAATACAATGATGTCACAGAGTAGATATAATACACTGTGATGTCATAGAGTAGATATAATACACAGTGATGTCACAGAGTAGATATAATACACTGTGATGTCACATAGTAAGGTATAATACAATGATGTCACAGAGTAGATATAATACACTGTGATGTCATAGAGTAGATATAATACACAGTGAAGTCACATAGTAGATATAATACACTGTGATGTCACATAGTAGATATAATACGCAGTGATGTCACAGAGTAGAAATAATAGTGATGTCATAGAGTAGATATAATACACAGTGATGTCATAGAATAGATATAATACACAGTGATGTCACGGAGTAGATATAATACACAGTGAAGTCACAGAGTAGATATAATACAATGATGTCACAGAGTAGATATAATACACAGTGATGTCACAGAGTAGATATAACACAATGATGTCACAGAAAAGATATAATACACTGTGATGTCATAGAGTAGATATAATACAGTAATGTCACAGAGTAGATATAATACACATCATGTCACAGGGTAGATATAATTCACAGTGATGTCACAGAGTAGATATAATACAATGATGTCACAGAGTAGATATAATTCACAGTGATGTCACAGAGTAGATATAATACAATGATGTCACAGAGTAGATATAATACACAGTGATGTCTCAGAGTAGATATAATACACAGTGACGTCACATAGTAGATATAATACACTGTGATGTCACATAGTAGCTATAATACACAGTGATGTCACATAGTAGATATAATACACAGTGATTTCACAGAGTAGATATAATACACAGTGATGTCACATAGTAGATATAATACACAGTGAATTCACAGAGTAGATATAATACAATGATGTCAGAGTAGATATAATACAATGATGTCACAGAGTAGATATAATACACAGTGATGTCATAGAATAGATATAATACACAGTGATGTCACGGAGTAGATATAATACACAGTGAAGTCACAGAGTAGATATAATACAATGATGTCACAGAGTAGATATAATACACAGTGATGTCACAGAGTAGATATGACACAATGATGTCACAGAAAAGATATAATACACTGTGATGTCATAGAGTAGATATAATACAGTAATGTCACAGAGTAGATATAATACACAGTCATGTCACAGAGTAGATATAATTCACAGTGATGTCACAGAGTAGATATAATACAAATGACACATGAGGAATTAACTTGGCATTGTGACATTTGGACTGTAGATCAGCCTGGAAGTGGGAAATGCAGTGCCACAAAAAATTTTTTTGTTTTTGTTTTGTTTTGTTTTTTAAAGCGTTAAAAGTTAATTCAGAGGGTCATTTATTATTCAACCCCTCAAACCACCAGAATTCTGTTTGGTCCCCCTAAAGTATTAAGAAGTAGTTCAGGCATAAATAACAATGAGCTTCACATGTGTGGTTTAATTATCTCTTTTGCCAGCCTTTTCTGACTATTTAAGACCCTCCCCAAACTTGTGAACAGCACTCATACATGGTCAACATGGGAAAGACAAAGGAGCATTCCAAGGCCATCAGAGACAAGACTGGTTCAAGGTTCTATGGTCTGATGAGACCAAGATCGAGATCTTTGGTGCCAACCACACACGTGACGTTTGGAGACTGGATGGCACTGCATACGACCCCAAGAATACCATCCCTACAGTCAAGCATGGTGGTGGCAGCATCATGCTGTGGGGCTGTTTCTCAGCCAAGGGGCCTGGCCATCTGGTCCGCATCCATGGGAAGATGGATAGCACGGCCTACCTGGAGATTTTGGCCAAGAACCTCCGCTCCTCCATCAAGGATCTTAAGATGGGTCGTAATTTCATCTTCCAACAAGACAACGACCCAAAGCACACAGCCAAGAAAACCAAGGCCTGGTTCAAGAGGGAAAAAATCAAGGTGTTGGAGTGGCCTAGTCAGTCTCCTGACCTTAACCCAATTGAAAACTTGTGGAAGGAGCTCAAGATTAAAGTCCACATGAGACACCCAAAGAACCTAGATAACTTGGAGAAGATCTGCATGGAAGAGTGGGCCAAGATAACTCCAGAGACCTGTGCCGGCCTGTTCAGGTCTTATAAAAGACGATTATTAGCTGTAATTGCAAACAAGGGTTATTCCACAAAATATTAAACATAGGGGTTGAATAATAATTGACCCACACTTTTATGTTTAAAATTTATAAAAATTCAACTGAGCAACATAACTTTTTGGTTTGTAAGATTTATGCTTCTGTTAATAAATCCTACTCTCGTTTGCAGTTTGAAGGCTCTAACTTATTGGCATCTTATCAAACCACCTAAATCTGCAGGGGGTTGAATACTACTTGTAGGCACTGTATATATACACATACACGTGTATACATATCTATATGCACAGAAATACATTACTATTGTGTCCAAGTTGTGCTCCTGGAACAAACTAATTATATATATTTACGATATGGAAGCCGTGACCGGCAATTTTGCCACAGCATGTGCCAAACGACAGATAAGTTACCTCAGGGGAAATGGTGTATCAGTGTCCGCGCTGCTGAAATCCCAAGAAAACGATCCGGAAACCATATGTAGGTTGCATCAATCATCCATTTATTCCTTTTCCTACGCGTTTCAACACTGTCCTAGTGTCTTCCTCAGAATATCCCTGAGGAAGACACTAGGACAGTGTTGAAACGCGTAGGAAAAGGAATAAATGGATGATTGATGCAACCTACATATGGTTTCCGGATCGTTTTCTTGGGATTTCAGCAGCGCGGACACTGATACACCATTTCCCCTGAGGTAACTTCTGGATAATTCCCACGTGCATGTGGAAGGTGGAAGTCCTGCAGCAGCTGCATTTAATGCCAAATGCTTTTACACCAGTTGTGGGTCTCACAACTGTGCTAGGTGAGTGAATTCATACCCACCGCATACATTAGTGTCACTAGTGATAGGGCACTATTGCGCCTCTTGTTCCCCCCCCTATTTTTTTACTTTGAAACGACAGATAAGAGCTGCCAATCTGTTTTCTAAAAATGGCGAGGAAGCTGTTGGAGTGGACTTGAATGATATGCGGGCAGTCTTTAGCAACATGGAGAAATTAATGACACAACATATCAAAACTTGGTGGGACTCTACAACCCTAGATAAATATCTGGGCTATCAGATGATACCGAGAGGCTTGCGCCTAAAGAAGATTGCAACAACAAACTATGGCGAGGTCTTTACAGAAAGATGGCAAGCCATTCTCTCAGAGGCGTCTCAAAAACAAATGCAACTAATTATAGGAGAGGAGGCGGAAAGATTGAAAAATCTTGAAAGTTCCATTGGAGAGATGGAATCGTCCCTTACTAAATTCAATAAACATCCAGAATTTGAGACATTACAGCTAAAACTACAACAAAAAGTGACAGATATGGAAGCTGCCATTACAGAAATTAAAAGAAAAAAATTTCTAAGAGACTGTAAAGACTATGAAGAGAAAACGTTATATGCATGGAAAACCGTTTCCCAACATAAACCACGTTCCATCCTGAGGAAACGAAATAGAAATAATTCTACAAGATCTGCTCGGGTCAGCTTTTCAACTCCCGAGCGAGAGGACATTTCCGTGCTATCTGTGGCAACTACTAGATCTGATGGTTCCTCTGTGGTCTCCATCCCTCCATATCGTCCGCCAAAAAACGGAGGAGGGGGGGGGGTAGGAGATGCCGCAAAAAAACAACCTTATCCTTTGAGAAACCGGAGGTAAAAAAGAACAATGATTTTTCTGTCATTAATCTGTCAACATGTATTATATCTGAGGCAGAAATTAATGTATTGAGAAAAGGTTTAAATTTCGTGCCTACTTATAGGGCTAAACTGTGGGATATACTAAAAGATGTAAATAAATTTATAAGAGCATTGACAGTAAAAAAACATTTCTATTCTGTTGATAATGTCTCCTCACAGGAAAATAATGTAACATCTAATTCATTCAATTCCATTCCCACTACTGAAACCATTCCATCTCATTTGGAGTTGAGGGAACAGGTGGCTTTGACTAACCTGCGAGAGCTGTCCTCTGAATGTTCAGGTATGGCTGTTGGAGCTGATTTGCATGGCAAAATTCCAAATCCATATTTTTATCCTATAAATTCACGAGTTACTGCCATGGATCAATTTCAACAAGCGATGGAGAATGAGATCATACATATTTTGGATTCCAATAATAATGAAAAAAATAACCTGAGCATCTTGGAGAGACTTGCTCTCAAACAATTGCAGAGCAATCCCTATATTGTGATACGAGCGTCAGACAAGGGGGGCTCTGTTGTAGTTCTAGACAGTGGATTATATCAACAAGAAATAATAAATATGCTGTCAGATTCTGCAACATACCTACCCTTGTCTGCCAACCCCACTGATAAAGTTATGGGAGATCTACAAAAATTACTTGGAGAAGGTATGGCATTAGGTGTAATTACACAGGAGCTGGCTGTCTATCTTCTGGTCACTAAACCTGTATGCCCTATCCTGCACGCATTCCCAAAAACACACAAGGGAGTTTTTCCACCTCCAATGCGTCCTATTGTAGCAGGGATAGGTAGCATAAATGAAAGATTATCACACTGGGTTGATGATAAGCTGCAATTGATTTTAAAGAGTGCGGTGGGTTTAATCCGTGATACAAAACACCTATTAGCAACAGTGAACAAAATCAAATGGAAGCAGGAATATAGTTGGTGACACTTGATGTGGTCTCACTATATACCTGTATCCCACATACACGTGCAATAGAGGCTCTGGAATATTTCCTGGGTAATACTACAGCTTTTTCATCAGACCTATGTCAGTTTATCATAATGTGTGTTACACATCTACTTACTACCAACTTCTTTAGATTTGATGAAAAATACTATCTGCAATTACAGGGTTGTCCCATGGGAGTGGGATTTTCACCATCCCTCGCTAATATCTACATGATGTTTTGGGAATTAAAATTCATACATAATATGAACAACCCATATATAGATAGTATAAAATGGTGGGGAAGGTATTTGGACGACATAATAATTATCTGGTCGTCTAATGATAATATACCTCCCCCAACCTCAGAAATACTTAGTAATTTCATCAGATACATAAATAATAATAGGTATAACATCTCCTTTACATCAGACATTTGCAAGGAGTCTGTCTGTTATTTAGATGTGGAACTCACAGGAAATCCAGAGCTGGGAATCATTCACACTAAACTCTATAGAAAGCCAATCAGCGGCAATGCTGTTCTACATGCTGACAGCTGTCATCCACAGCAGTAGTCAGTAATCTCCCTGTAGGAGAGCTAATCAGAGCAAGGAGATTATGCTCAGAGGAAAGCTCCTACAATGAGGAAGCTACTAATGGTGGGTTTACACACACCAATCATTGTATCCAATATCTGAACCAATCTCTGGTTGCAGTGAAATCATGGACAGATTGCTCCATGTTGTACACAGCCACAAAATGGAACTATGTGTCCATGATTTCACTGCAACCAGAGATCTGTTCAGATATTGGATACAATGATTGGTGTGTGTAAACCCACCATAACTGATAGGGGATATAAGCCGCACTGTCTGAACAGAGCCCTAAATAAAGTACAAAGCCGAACCAGACAAAATCTGCTAGAGGATAAAGTGGGTAATGAGAAAGGAAAAACTGAGGTTTTACTTACTTTTTCCACAAATTATAGCGTGGATTATAATAAAATTGTGCATGCATTAAAAAGAACTTTACCTATTTTAAACCAAGATCCTATCCTAGGTAAGATCATTAAAGAAGGATACAGATGTGTTCCAAAAAAGGCTCTGAGTATCGGCAACATAATATCACCCTCAGAATTTAGAAGTAACATAAAACAACCAACATGGCTAAAAACAGTGGGTAAATATCGCTGTGGCGGAACAAGATGCAGTTTGTGCAGGCATATGGATGTAACTAAGGTGTTTATGAATAGGGTTACAAAACAGCAATATAGCATCCGTGCCTATATAAATTGCAATACAACCAATGTAGTATATATGGCATCATGCACAATATGTGCCAAGGACTACATTGGATGTACAACCAGACCAATGAAAAAAAGAATAGCAGAGCATATTGCATCTGCTACACCTGATTTGCGCGCCAGCCGCAGGGGAATGTCAAACCTTTCCAGACATTTTCTGGATGTACATTATGGAGATGTAAGTGGTCTAATAGTGAAAGGTATTGAAAGGGTGTCAAATCTAAGACGAGGTGGAGACAATGAGCACCGCGTATTGGAACACGAGGCTCAGTGGATACTCAGCCTCAATACACGACAACCTAATGGGTTAAATTTACGAACAGACCTATCATACTTTTACTAAAAAGGATAATAAAAATAAACCTTACTAAAATCCATATAACAACAGAAATTTAACTCCCATAAATAAACAAAGTATACGGGGATGCTGATAGAAGTGTACATGAGGAAAAAAAAAAAAAAAAAAATAGATTCATGTATATTTAACCTGTAGCCCAACACAAATGTAACTGTGTAACTAAAGCAGATTGGCTCCTATAACTAAATGAAAAAACAAAGTAGGAGGTCTTCAACCTACGTCATGAGTAGAATATGTTTCACAAGTGTGTAATTAATTATGTGTGTCTCTGAATGTTTAAAAAGGAAATTTTGTCATTGTGATTTTATGCTGCTGACAAAGGACTATGTCCGAAACATGTTCAGCGTCTTGCTGGAGCTGCGGTCCCATGATATGATCATTTTATTTGTGTGATGCACTAAAAAATAAAACACAAATATTGAAGAATTTGGTCCGGTGCCGGATTTTCCTTTTATCACTAACTACAAGGACTGTGGACGTCCATCCAGGCACCAGTCGGCTTCAAGGTATTCCAGTGAGAGCATATTCCCTACCCCTTCCCCTGCATTACAGAAATAAATATACATATACACAGATACACACACATTTTTATACACACATACATATACGTGTGTATGTATATATATATATATATATATGTATAAATACATAGCTGTATATACAGACATACATATCAATATACACACATTATTTATGTATATATGTGCATGTGTATATATACAGTTAGGGCCAGAAATATTTGAACAGTGACACAATTTTCGCGAGTTGGGCTCTGCATGCCACCACATTGGATTTGAAATGAAACCTCTACAACAGAATTCAAGTGCAGATTGTAACGTTTAATATGAAGGGTTGAACAAAAATATCTGATAGAAAATGTAGGAATTGTACACATTTCTTTACAAACACTCCACATTTTAGGAGGTCAAAAGTAATTGGACAAATAAACATAACCCAAACAAAATATTTTTATTTTCAATATTTTGTTGCGGATCCTTTGGAGGCAATCACTGCCTTAAGTCTGGAACCCATGGACATCACCAAACGCTGGGTTTCCTCCTTCTTAATGCTTTGCCAGGCCTTTACAGCCGCAGCCTTCAGGTCTTGCTTGTTTGTGGGTCTTCCCGTCTTAAGTCTGGATTTCAGCAAGTGAAATGCATGCTCAATTGGGTTAAGATCTGGTGATTGACTTGGCCATTGCAGAATGTTCCACTTTTTTGCACTCATGAACTCCTGGGTAGCTTTGGCTGTATGCTTGGGGTCATTGTCCATCTGTACTATGAAGCGCCGTCCAATCCACTTTGCAGCATTTGGCTGAATCTGGGCTGAAAGTATATCCCGGTACACTTCAGAATTCATCCGGCTACTCTTGTCTGCTGTTATATCATCAATAAACACAAGTGACCAGTGCCATTGAAAGCCATGCATGTCCATGCCATCACGTTGCCTCCACCATGTTTTACAGAGGATGTGGTGTGCCTTGGATCATGTGCCGTTCCCTTTCTTCTCCAAACTTTTTTCTTCCTATCATTCTGGTACAGGTTGATCTTTGTCTCATCTGTCCATAGAATACTTTTCCAGAACTGAGCTGGCTTCTTGAGGTGTTTTTCTGCTAATTTAACTCTGGCCTGTCTATTTTTGGAATTGATGAATGGTTTGCAACTAGATGTGAACCCTTTGTATTTACTGTCATGGAGTCTTCTCTTTACTGTTGACTTAGAGACAGATACACCTACTTCACTGAGAGTGTTCTGGACTTCAGTTGATGTTATCGGGTTCTTCTTCACCAAATAAAGTATGCGGCGATCATCCACCACTGTTGTCATCCGTGGACGCCCAGGCCTTTTTACAGTTCGCAAGCTCACCAGTCAATTCCTTTTTTCTCAGAATGTGCCCAACTGTTGATTTTGCTACTCCAAGCATGTTCGCTATCTCTCTGATGGATTTTTTCTTTTTTTTCAGCCTCAGGATGTTCTGATTCACCTCAATTGAGAGTTCCTTTGACCGCATGTTGTCTGGTCACAGCAACAGCTTCCAAATGCAAAACCACACACCTGGAATCCACCCCTGACCTTTTAACTACTTCATTGATTACAGGTTAACGAGGGAGACGCCTTCAGAGTTAATTGCAGCCCTTAGAGTCCATTGTCCAATTACTTTTGGTCCCTTGAAAAAGAGGAGGCTATGCATTACAGAGCTATGATTCCTAAACCCTTTCTCCGATTTGGATGTGGAAACTCTCATATTGCAGCTGGGAGTGTGCACTTTCAGCCCACATTATATATATAATTGTATTTCTGAACATGTTTTTGTGAACAGCTAAAATAACAAAACTTGTGTCACTGTCCAAATATTTCTGGCCCTAACTGTATACTTGTGTGTGTATATATATATATATATATATATATATATATATATATATATATATATATATATATATATATATTTTGTAGAGAGAGAGACTGAGGGTGAGAGGGTCTGTGAGTTTTGTGTAACGCTGGGACCTGGGTGACGCGGTAAACTTCACCTGAGGTCAGAGTTAATCCTCGTCACTCTACCTGACCTCAGGTGATCTACACTGATGTCACCCTGTTCACATCGGTAACAGAAAACTCACTCTATGTGGGTCACGCTGTGAAGTGGGAAGTTTCACATGAGGTCAGAGAAACACATTGCTTTATCCGACCTCAGGTGACACAGACCATGAACTCGCCCCCTTCACTGCACGAGCCTTCAAATATAATTTTTAGGGAATCTTCACTAACGGACGGACCTCTACCAGGATCCTGGATGGGTATGTGGGAGTAATAAAGATGGAGTCAAAATACGTGTTGTGTTTTTTGTTGTGATAAAAAAAATTTTCTCGGTGTTGTGTCTTCTTTACTACTACATAGAGATTCATAATGGCCGTGTCTAACATTGGCGCGACATTATAAATCTCGGGCTTAGTGCCAGCTGCTAAAACAAAGGTGGCATTAACCCCTTATTACCCAGTCTGCCACCGCCACAGGGCAGCTGGAAGAGCTGGGTACAGCTCCAGAATATTGCGCTTCTATAAATGCGCAATTTTTTTAGGGCGGCTGCGAGCTGCAATTCTCAGCGGGGGTGGCCCAGAACGCTTGGGCCTCCCTACGCTGGGGATTCCAGCCCTCAGCTGCCTAGTTGTACCTGGCTGGCAAAGAAAAATGTGGCGAAGCCCCACGCTGTTTTTTTTCTTGCCAGCCAGGTAGACCTAGACAGCTGTGGGCTGCCATCCACCCCCTACTACCTAGGTGTACCTGGCTGGCATGAAAAAACGGCATCTGGCTTCACATTTTTCTTTGCCAGCCAGGTACAACTAGTCAGCTGGGGGTGGATGGCAGCTCCCAGCTGCCTAGTTGTACCTGGCTGGCAAAGAAAAATGCGGCGAAGCCCCATGCCGTTTTTTTTCTTGCCAGCCAGGTACACCTAGGTAGTTGGGGGTGAATGGCAGCTACCTAGTTGTACCTGGCTAGTAAAGGAAAAGCCACATGCCATTTTTTTCTTGCCAGCCACATACAACTAGTCAGCACCAGTTCACACTAGTCTGTGAGTGCTGTGCAGTTTTTTTCTTGTTATTTATCATATGGAGTTGCAGGCTCCTTGCTGCAATGTGCACCCTCATTAACCTACAGGTGATCGAGGGTCTAGATGGAGTCTGCCCACTGAGAAGTGGGGGGTGGACAAGGAGGATAGGGATATCAGAGTAGGACTCATCAGACCTGAAGTCACTTTGTCGCAGTTGATGAGCAAGCAGACATTGGCCAATGTTTGTACTAAGAACTTAAGAAATAAAAAATTAGAATTTTTGAGTTTTTTGAAAAAAACGTAAGTTTTTAAACTTTTTCCTCATATACATATAGCTTATAGCATTTGTACATCATTGGTAGTAGCTGTGTGCTGCAAGACTTTTTTTCAAATTATTTGACCCTGCGTCTTTGCTTGCACCAGTTCACACTAGTCTGTGAGTGCTGTGCAGTTTTTTCTTGTTATATATATACATACATATATATACACACACAAGTATATATATATACACATGCACATATATAGATAAATAATGTGTGTATATTGATATGTATGTCTGTATATACAGCTATGTATTTATACATATATATATATATACATACACACGTATATGTATGTGTGTATAAAAATGTGTGTGTATCTGTATATATATATATATATGTATTTCTGTGCATATAGATATGTATACACGTGTATGTGTATATATACATATCTATAGATACACAGATATTTATTACTATATACACACATTATGTATATATGTGGCTAATCATATATATACACGTGTGTGTATATATTCATATGCACACATATACATATGTATTTATATGTCTAAGTATCTACATATATGTATACGTATATACATTTACACACATATGCATAATATGTGTAATTTACTATATATTTCTGTATATATATACATACATATATATGTGTGAATATAGATATATACATGTGTCTGTGTATATCTATTATATAATCACGAATGGGTTTTTTGCCCCTTCTGAGTCCGCTCGCGCTGCGAGTCAGCGTGGTCATGTGGATACGCCCGAAGCATTGGCCGCGCAGCGGCCATTGCGAGCAGTTCTAAGGCGACTCGCTATGCCCGCGCAGCGCGAAGCATTGGCCGCGAAGCGGCCATTGCGAGTCAGAGACTCGCTCTTCTAGAATCCCGATGCATGTGCATCGGGCACCCAGCTAGTGTATATATATAAATATATACTGATATATGTGTGTGTGTGTGTGTGTATATAGATATATAATACATGTGTACATGTGTGTGTCTATATATATTTATATATATATACATGTATACACACACATTTGTGTGTGTGTGTATATATATATATATATATATATATATATATATATACCGTGTTTTCCCGAAAGTAAGACAGGGTCTTTCATTCTTTTTGTGGCCAAAAGTGGCCCCCTGTCTTACTTTCGGGGGAGGGCCTTACATTGGAGGCCCCACCATCCATCCATCCATCCATCCACACACTGCAGCCATCCATCCACACATTCCCACACATACAGACAGACACATGCATACACATATATACACATATATACACACCACACACACACATAGCACCGCTTCTTACCGGGTCCGGTGTGGGGTCCCCGATGGTCCTGTGCCGTCCTCTGTGCTCCGGTCCGGTCCCCGAGATGATCTGCTGCCGTCCGCCGTGTTCCGGTGCCGTTTTGCACCGGTATTGCCGGTCCCAGGCTCCATGGTCCCTGTTCTTCCGGAGTTCAGGCCGCAGCTCCGCCCAGGTCATAGTGTGGGCCAATCAGCATAGCGGCGCTGACGTCAGAGGCAAGCGCCCGATGACGCTTGCTTGAGCGCCGCTATGCTGATTGGCCCACACTATGACCTGGGCGGAGCTGCGGCCTGAACTCCGGAAGAACAGGGACCATGGAGCCTAGGACCGGCAATACCGGTGCAAAACGGCACCGGAACACGGCGGACGGCAGCGGATCATCTCGGGGACCGGACCGGAGCACAGAGGACAGCACAGGACCATCAGGGACCCCACACCGGACCCGGTAAGAAGCGGTGCTGTGTGTGTGTGTGGTGTGTATGGTGTGTATATATGTGTATGCATGTGTCTGTACGTGTGTATGTATGTATGTAAACCCCCCCGTGTTTCCCCGATAGTAGGACCCCTCCTCCCCCCTACCCTGCCTTACATTCGGGGGGGGTCTTACATTAGCAGACCCCCCCGTCCCCCCCCCACCCTGTCTTACTTTCGGGGCGGTCTTACTATCGGGAAAACACGGTATATACATGCATTTGAATAGATACACGCATATATATGCATATATATATATGCACAGTTTATAAATGCATCATTCCTATAGATGCATCATATATATACAGTATATACAGTTAGGGCCAGAAATATTTGGACAGTGACACAAGTTTTGTTATTTTAGCTGTTTACAAAAACATGTTCAGAAATACAATTATATATATAATATGGGCTGAAAGTGCACACTCCCAGCTGCAATATGAGAGTTTCCACATCCAAATCGGAGAAAGGGTTTAGGAATCATAGCTCTGTAATGCATAGCCTCCTCTTTTTCAAGGGACCAAAAGTAATTGGACAATGGACTCTAAGGGCTGCAATTAACTCTGAAGGCGTCTCCCTCGTTAACCTGTAATCAATGAAGTAGTTAAAAGGTCAGGGGTGGATTCCAGGTGTGTGGTTTTGCATTTGGAAGCTGTTGCTGTGACCAGACAACATGCGGTCAAAGGAGCTCTCAATTGAGGTGAAGCAGAACATCCTGAGGCTGAAAAAAAAGAAAAAATCCATCAGAGAGATAGCAGACATGCTTGGAGTAGCAAAATCAACAGTTGGATACATTCTGAGAAAAAAGGAATTGACTGGTGAGCTTGGGAACTCTAAAAGGCCTGGGCGTCCATGGATGACAACAGTGGTGGATGATCGCCGCATACTTTATTTGGTGAAGAAGAACCCGTTCACAACATCAACTGAAGTCCAGAACACTCTCAGTGAAGTAGGTGTATCTGTCTCTAAGTCAACAGTAAAGAGAAGACTCCATGACAGTAAATACAAAGGGTTCACATCTAGATGCAAACCATTCATCAATTCCAAAAATAGACAGGCCAGAGTTAAATTTGCTGAAAAACACCTCAAGAAGCCAGCTCAGTTCTGGAAAAGTATTCTATGGACAGATGAGACAAATATCAACCTGTACCAGAATGATGGGAAGAAAAAAGTTTGGAGAAGAAAGGGAACGGCACATGATCCAAGGCACACCACATCCTCTGTAAAACATGGTGGAGGCAACGTGATGGCATGGGCATGCATGGCTTTCAATGGCACTGGGTCACTTGTGTTTATTGATGACATAACAGCAGACAAGAGTAGCCGGATGAATTCTGAAGTGTACCGGGATATACTTTCAGCCCAGATTCAGCCAAATGCTGCAAAGTTGATTGGACGGCGCTTCATAGTACAGATGGACAATGACCCCAAGCATACAGCCAAAGCTACCCAGGAGTTCATGAGTGCAAAAAAGTGGAACATTCTGCAATGGCCAAGTCAATCACCAGATCTTAACCCAATTGAGCATGCATTTCACTTGCTCAAATCCAGACTTAAGACAGAAAGACCCACAAACAAGCAAGACCTGAATGCTGCGGCTGTAAAGGCCTGGCAAAGCATTAAGAAGGAGGAAACCCAGCGTTTGGTGATGTCCATGGGTTCCAGACTTAAGGCAGTGATTGCCTCCAAAGGATTTGCAACAAAATATTGAAAATAAAAATATTTTGTTTGGGTTATGTTAATTTGTCCAATTACTTTTGACCTCCTAAAATGTGGAGTGTTTGTAAAGAAATGTGTACAATTCCTACATTTTCTATCAGATATTTTTGTTCAACCCTTCAAATTAAACGTTACAATCTGCACTTGAATTCTGTTGTAGAGGTTTCATTTCAAATCCAATGTGGTGGCATGCAGAGCCCAACTCGCGAAAATTGTGTCACTGTCCAAATATTTCTGGCCCTAACTGTATATGACGCATCTAGAGATATGATGCATCTATACACTTGGGTATATATATATATATATATATATATATATATATATATATTCACCATATCTACAGATGCACCATGTATATATACTCTGTATACATACAATAGATATTATATATATATATATATATATAATATATACATATATATGTATATATAATCTATCTAACTATATATATACACATATATATGTGTATATATATATAGTTAGATTATATATATATATATATATATATATATATATGCGTGCACATATACATGCAAATATAAATATACTCTAACTATATATATATATATTTGTGTGTGTGTGTGCATAATATATTATATATATATGTGCACACACACATATATATATATATATACATGCACACACACACATATATATAATCTAACTATATATATGTGCATCTATATATATATAGATGCACATATGAAATATGCCTAATCAAAGTTAATATATATATATGTGTGTGTAATCCATATATACATGTGGATGGATGGAGGAAGGAGGAATTCCACATTCCACAAAACAATTTTTACTTTTATCTTCAGCTACGCCATGCCTGGCTGCTACAGCCGAGACAGTTGCAATCCAGAATCCAACATCACTTGCTCTTTAATACACTTCTAAGCCATAGCGGTGGGAAGGATATCTAGGATATATGGGATCTTAATGCAGCAGTTTCAGTGGGATAGACCACAGGCGATTAAAGAGAAATGGGAGCGGGAGGTTGGTGAGCTTTCTACTGACCAGTGGGATGATATCCTGGAGAGTGGTCCTCTCTTATTAACTTGCGAGACGCAGAGGCTATCCCAATTGTATATTATACATAGGGTATATAGAACTCCTAGATTTTTGAAACATATTGGTGTTAGAGAGGACAGTAAGTGTCCGAAATGTGGGGAGGATGATGTGGGATTATTACAGTTGTGGCCAAAAGTATTGACACCCCTGCAATTCCGTCAGTAATACTCAGTTTCTTCCTGAAAATGATTGCAATCAAAATTCTTTGGTATTATTATCTTCATTTAATTTGTCTTCAATGAAAAACACAAAAAGAATTGTCCTAAAGCCAAATTGGATCTAATTCCACACCAAACATAAAAAAGGGGGTGGACAAAAGTATTGACACTGTTAGAGAAATCATGTGATGCTACTCTAATTTGTGTAATTACCAGCACCTGTAACTTACCTGTGGCACCTAACAGGTGTTGGCAATAACTAAATCACACTTGCAGCCAGTTGACATGGATTAACGTTGACTCAACCTCTGTCCTGTGTTCTTGTGTGTACCACATTGAGCGTGGAGAAAAGAAAGAGGACCAAAGAACTGTCTGAGGACTTGAGAAAGCAAATTGTGAGGAAGCATGAGCAATCTCAAGGCTACAAGTCCATCTCCAAAGACCTGAATGTTCCTGTGTCTACCGTGCGCAGTGTCATCAAGACGTTTAAAGCCCATGGCACTGTGGCTAACCTCCCTAGATGTAGACGGAAAAGAACAATTGACAAGAGATTTTAACGCAAGATTGTGCGGATGGTGGATAAAGAACCTCGACAAACATCCAAACAAGTTCAAGCTGCCCTGCAGTACGAGGCTACAACAGTGTCAACCCGTACTATTTGTCGGCGTCTGAATGAAAAGGGACTGTATGGTAGGAGACCCAGGAAGACCCCACTCCTTACCCCGAGACATAAAAAAGCCAGGCTGGAGTTTGCCAAAACTTACCTGAAAAAGCCTAAAACGTTTTGGAAGAATGTTCTCTGGTCAGATGAGACAAAAGTAGAGCTTTTTGGGCAAAGGCATCAACATATAGTTTACAGGAGAAAAAAAGAGGCATTCAAAGAAAAGAACACGGTCCCTACAGTCAAACATGACAGAGGGTCCCTGATGTTTTGGGGTTGCTTTGCTGCCTCTGGCACTGGACTGCTTAATCGTGTGCATGGCATTATGAAGTCTGAAGACTGCCAACAAATTTTGCAGCATAATGTAGGGTCCAGTGTGAGAAAGCTGGGTCTCCCTCAGAGGTCATGGGTCTTCCAGCAGGACAATGACCTAAAACACACTTCAAAAAGCACTAGAAAATGGTTTGAGAGAAAGCACTGGAGACTTGTAAGGTGGCCAGCAATGAGTCCAGACCTGAATCCCATACAACAATTGTGGAGAGATCTAAAAATGGCAGTTTGGAGAAGTCACCCTTCAAGCAGTTGATCGCAGTTATTTTGGCTAAAGGTTGTGCAACTAAGTATTAGGCTGAGGGTGCCAATACTTTTGTCTGGCCCATTTTTGGAGTTTTGTGAGAAATGATCAATGTTTTGCTTTATGCTTCATTCTCTTTTGTGTTTTTCATTTAAGACAAATTAAATGAAGATAATAATACCAAAGAATTTGTGATTGCAATCATTTTCAGGAAGAAACAGTATTATCTGACAGAATTGCAGGGGTGTCAATACTTTTGGCCACAACTGTAGATATGCTTTGAAACTGTCGCTGTTATCGAGCTGTTTTGGAAGGAATGTGTGAGATATATAAACACTGTCTTTGCCTGTGAGGTGCCAATGAACCCGATAGCTTGTGTGTTGTGCGATTAAACGAGCACTATACCAGGTCAGGAAAGCGTAGCGTCGCACTGGATGAGCCCTTCGTCTCTTACGTTACAAGAATGTTTGGACAAAATGCAGTTGCTACTTAGACTGGAAGA